>VZRE01011331.1:243430-299051 GCA_013396775.1 Cephalopterus ornatus
CAAAATACTAGAAATGCTTTCCTCTCCCTGACTTGAAGACTGGCAATGAAAACCCAGCTGTGATTTACCACACAGAGCATCAGCAGAACTGCATAGAACTGAAGGCAGGGACAGGACAATTTCAGTCTCTGTGGTCTTTTGACTTTTAAATTGCTCTCCCATAAATCCCTGGGATGCAGGCTGCTCCCAGGAATGAGAACAAAGTGCTTTCCCTGTGTGCAGGGGTGACAGGAGGAGGGAACCTGCCCTGTGTTTGCAGGTGAGGTGTCCCCTAATTATGTGACAGCTGCAGAAAAGGCCCAAAGTGGCCTGAAATGCACCGTGCAAAGCTGACCCCAACCCACAGAGAAATCACACTGTTCTTTTTTATACATATATATATATTATATTTAGCACCATAATAATAAAATACCTAAATTTTTAAAAGTCAGCATATGCTGGAAGGCATTTTTCCCCCTCCCAGAGCTGAGCAGAGCACGGAACAACTCCTCACCATTCCAAAAGAAACCACTCTAAAACACTGTGCTGTTCGGAAGGCAAACGAGGGAAGACAGGAGGATTTAAAGATAATGGTTTGCTGCCACGAGCCAATTTGTTCTCCTTTCCCAGGACAAGACCCTTAAGCTGGGTAAACAGCGTTTTGTGGCCCAGAGCTCTCTGCTCTTGCTCCTCCGACCCAGGACTATGGATTTGCCAAGTTTCCCGCTCTCCACAGGCAGCTTGCAGTTGATCCCAAGGAATGGGTGGCAAGGCAGGCTCAGGGCACCAACAGTCCTCATTATCTTTCCAATCCCTTTGTCATCAGGTTTTTTAAAGAGATTTTAAAGATTTATGGGAGGATAACCCACACCAGGGAAGGGGCCAAGGTGTTAAATGACAGGGTTATAGAATCACTGAATGGTTTGGGTTGGAAGGGACTCATCCCACCCTCTGCCATTGGCAGGGACACCTTTCCCTAGCCCAGGTCGCTCCAAACCCCATCCAACCCGGCCTTGAGCACTTCCAGGGATGGGGCAGCCACAGAATATCCACAGAATCCACAATATTTGAAAAAACAGATGTTGAAATATATTTCTTACTAAAGAAGCTGCCAAAACCC
The DNA here is from genome assembly GCA_013396775.1 of Cephalopterus ornatus. Lineage (NCBI taxonomy): Eukaryota > Metazoa > Chordata > Aves > Passeriformes > Cotingidae > Cephalopterus > Cephalopterus ornatus. The sequence goes on from VZRE01011331.1 coordinate 244,530, forward strand.
AGTAGGTCAGAAAAGCAATTTTATATGGAGTTTCTGGACTCAATATAAGCAAGAGGCTGTCTAGTGAAAACTATCTCAAATATATAGCTAGAGCTAAACCATGCATTAATTTTTAATTAGAGTGTTATATCTCCTTCAAGTAATTTTGTTATTTGTCCTTGTTTATGCTGCAGTCTGAGAATAAGCCAGGTAAAAGTCAGAGAAAAGAGAAAGGAGCATCCAGCCAGGGAGGCCATTTATCACCGAGATCTTCATCTTACATTTTTTCATTTCCATACTAAAAAAAAATTAAAAATCAATCTTAACTGGGGTAACTGCCCCAGGAATCATTTGCAGGAGATACAAATGCCAAGTGCTCCCACAGTATATGTGTCTGGAATTCAAAATGCAAACCATTGCTCCCTCTCAGAGTGAACATGTAGCACGTTCTACCTTACCCGGGGGTGCCTAAACACCTTGTATTAGCAGCCCAAATTCCCACTTGCAGCTTATTTCAGCTTTTATTTGCCAGAACACCCCACTTACAAGAAGCTGCTACAGCTGCAAGGGCCTCACCTGTACACCACAGCAGGGATGCGCTTCCAGGACCGGAAGCTTGCCACGCTCTCCAGCTCCTTATCCGTGATCCAGGCGGGAACTATGATTTCCTGGGGGTAACTGCCACACAGCCTGGGGGAGAAGGGGTGCACAGGGTTGGAAATCGGTGACACAGAGCAGCTACACCCTTGGCACTGTAAGAACCGACACTGTTCAGCCCCTTTTGCTCATGTTTCACTGCCTGTCAATAAATTCCTCCTTCTCCAACAGTAAATGGGTGAGGAATAGCTGTTTTTCCTTCCCGGGATTTTTAGAGACCAAGGCAGGGATTCCTCCTGCAGTGACACCAACCACCAGCTGCAAGGCATTACTCTGCAGAGCCAGAGCAAGGAGGGGTGTTCCATCACACAGAATTCCAGCTGGTTTAGCTCTGAGCTGGAGCAGGGAGCAGCCAGAACACGCTGTCCCACCAGCTGAGAATCCAGGAGCACCTTCCTCTGCTCCAGAGCCCACACAGGACTTTTGTCTGGGCTTTCAGGACCTCAGAAAGCATTTTCTCTTTTTTCCAGCATTTGCAAACTTAACTCTTTCAAGCCTGTTTTTTCTTTAATACATGTCTTTGCAATAAGTTAGAGACTAAGACATGATAAAAAATGGTTTATAAAAGTTCAAACTCCACTCTTTGCTCCCTTAAGATCCCTCTTTCTTCCCTTAGAATGCTTTTTCTCTGAGATGTCCTTCAGCAAGCACACCAAAACCTGGGATTTCTAATCTGAAAAGTTTTAATCAGCTAATAAAATATTCAATAATTAAAAGCATATTTTCTATAAAACAACAAAAAATCACAATTCTGATTGGCCTGTATTAAGAACTGTAGAACCTGGAAAAAAGTTGCAGTAATCTGCCATAAAAAAATCAGAGTTTTGAGATGGCATTTGGCTGTGAATCAGCCAAGTACTCACTTGTACTTCTCATTGATGTTGGAAATCCTCCAGGCATTGTTCATATCAAACCCCATCCGCTCCACTTCGTTCTTAAACCTGGAAGTCACGTGTTCTCCTGGGGATCGAGGGCAGAGGGAGGAAGTAAACGGGAAAGAAGAAATTAAGATTCCTACTTTGCAAAACAGTTAAGAGAAACCCAGCACATCACTCAGTGCAAACCCAGCTGCATTTCACAGCCTGATTTTGGCAACGGTATAGGTGGCTCTCCATGGCCAACTCTCCAGGAATGCCAAAGACCAACAGGGTCATTTCCTGAAACTACCAACTTCTGGAAATTCATGTAAAACACCGCAAACCAGACCCAAGCACACCAGCAAAAGGAATTTAGATACATCGGGAGTTTCAGAGGGGAAAAAACCCCGGTAGATTTTATTTTGTGACGTTCAGAAGAATTCTGTGTCAACGAGAAGAATGTGAAGCCCTGGTGAGGGGCTGAGACCTGGAATGTGCTCTGGAACGTGGGCAATCAACATGGAACATGCAATTCCAGCCCCAGGTTTCCTCTGTGGCTGGAGGCAAGTCCTGTCACTTATCCTGCACCTCAGTTTTCTGTCCCTAAATTGGACATTATTGCTCTGTGAGTCATGTGGAGATAGGAAGGTAAAATGCATAAATATCAGTCACAAGATCCTCATAAATTCCTGGATTAATACATTAAAGGAAGTGGAATGAGCCCCATTTATTTCCTAGAGATTTTTTTTAGAAGTATCAAAATACAATTGAAAAAATATACAGTGGCAGTAAAGAATAACTATTCTGATAGTTATTAAATTCTAGAGAATTAGATGAAAATTCCAGGTTTCCAGAGCCAAGAAATGTGCTAAATTTAATGAGCATGTGAGCAACACTAAATCAAGTGATTCTGAAAGTCCATCCATTGCCTGTCTCTTTAAATTACTGTATCATTAAATCTTGAGGCAGAGCAGCACCCAACAGGGGACAGAAATCTGCTGAAAAATTAATGCTTTAAGTATTACATCTTCCCATTAAATATTTCAGAAAACCCTTAAAGTCTTTCAATCCCCCAGATATCTGTAGATACACATTTAGCTCAAAGATGTAAATGCACATGTCTGAAACAATTTTTTAATGTGACATTACCGAACAATTAGAGATAAACACAGAAAATAGACATTGGGAGGGAATTGTTCCCTGTGAGGGTGGGGAGGCCCTGGCCCAGGTTGCCCAGAGAAGCTGTGGCTGCCCCTGGATCCCTGGAGGTGTCCAAGGCCAGGTTGGATGGGCTTGGAGCACCCTGGGCTAGTGGAAGGTGTCCTTAAAGACTGTTTTATTTGAAAATCCCACAAACCCTTTGACTGGAGCATCAGATGCTCCTGCAGCACTGAGGATGGGCTTCACCATCAGCTGCTCTGAGGAATGGTCTTTTAAAACCTGTGATCCATCCTTAAGGAGGATTTTTTGGAAAGTAAATGAGAATACTGGAAATATCCCCAATCAGTGCTGCATAGCCCTGGTGGGTTTTAAAAGAAACCATGAAAACGAAATATTCTATTTGATTTCTCCCTCTTAATTTTTGGCTACTGGGAAATCCCAGGTTTTCCTCCGAGAAACGAAACCCCAGCCTTAACATTCTGTCCATTCCTCCTGAAATGCTGACATTTTAAGAGGCACTTTGAGTCAAGATGGATAATATTTAGAAGCATCCCAATCCACCTCCAAAATCACAGGAAAAACAAGCCAGACATTTTATGGACTTAGGCCTCTTGGCTGTAAGAGCTAATCCTGAGCCACAGCTCGTATCTCTGTTACATACATTGTTAACATATTTTTTCCCCTGACGTTGATACTCAGATGGATTTTGAAGCAATTTAGTATTTTTGTCCATATCTGCCAAATAATAGGCTGCTCGGATGTGAAAGAGAAATTACAATGTCTTGGGATTAACTTATTTAACTGCATTAACACTGATTTGTCTCAACTATAATTCCCGTCTGTGAAGGAAAATATCCACCCCCAGGAAAAGGCAGCTACAGGAAGATAAAGTTATGCTGAAGAATAGGATTTGATAGACACACCTATAAGAAAAAAATTGATTGGTAGAAGTTTTAAATAAAAACATAAATGCTCCTTCTTCTCTCTGGAAGTGTCCAAGGCCAGGTTGGACGGGGCTTGGAGCATCCTGGGCTAGTGGAAGGTGTCCCTGCCCATGGCAGGGGTGGAACAGGATGGGCTTTAAGGTTCCTTCAAATCCAAACCATTTCATGATTCCCTGATTATCCTAACCCAGCCTTAGGCTGAAGCCCACCTGTTTCAGTGATGAAAAGGACTACAAGGAGACCCAGCAACGCTTCCACACGTCTGCTATCTCCTGCATTTAGAGAGGAGGGAGAAGCCCTGGGTGTGAAATTCCGCCCTGAGGATTTTTTTGCCGTTTTCCAGTGGCTGCTGAGGAAGTGTGTGATGTGCAGGAAGAGGAGCCAAGGAGCTCCTCCTTCACCTGTGTGCTCCCTGTTCACTGCTCTTCCTCAGGCACCAAAGGCATGACAGTCTGTGCCCAGCTCCAGAGAAACCTCAGGAACAAGGACAGCATCCCAGAAACATCACTGAGCCTGACAGCTGGGACACTTCCCTCAGGCAGTGAACTGTGAGTGACAAGAGACTGCAGAGGCCTGGAAATCAAATTTCTTATATTCAAACAAGTGCTACAACCGCCAGCATCCCAATTTTTAGCTCCTATTTACTTGTGGGCTTCCAAAACCCTCCAGCAAGGACAGTACTGCACTAGAATACAGCACAGGGCTGTGGCTGTGAATGAGGCTCAGGAGCAGCTCAGGGCCTCCCCTCTCCTTCACCTCCGGCTCCTCAACATCCCTGTTGGAAAACACTGTTACAGGCAGCTACAAAAAACGTGGCACAACCAAGAGCAGATGGTTTAGACTCAAAGTTGCTGCTGTCGTGAACAAAATGTTGTCAGTATTACAGAGGAATGAGGAGCAGCTGAGGGCACTTGGTGTGTTCAGCTGGAGAGGAGGAGACTGAGGGGAGACCTCATTGGAGTTCCAACTGCCTGGGCAGGGGCAGAGGAGGGGCAGGACTGAGCTCTGCTCTGGGGGGACCAGGGACAGCACCCAGGGAATGGCCTGGAGCTGTGTCAGGGCAGGGGCAGGTTGGATCTCAGGAGAAGGTTCTTCCCCCAGAGGCTGGTTGGGCACTGACCAGGCTCCCCAGGGCAGTGGGCACAGCCCCAAGGCTGCCAGAGCTCCAGGAGGGTTTGGATGATCCTCTGGGGCACAGGGTGTGACTCTTGGGGATGGGTCTGTGCAGGGCCAGGAGATGGACTGGATGATCCTTGTGGGTCCCTTCCAACTCGCCATATCCTGTGATTCTGTGGAATCACACCCAGCACAATAATTCCAGGAGATATCGAGGAGCTGCCTTGCCCTGGGGTGATCCCTGGGATGTTCCCACATACCTGGCCGACACAGGTCCCCGTGCTGCTCCTTCTCACTGGCGTAGACCTCCATGCACCAGGCGTGATAGGCGAAGGAGAACAGGTCCTCGATCTTGGCCGGGGGGCGGATGGCATTGTTGAGCCGCTTCAGCCAGTCCTGACACTGCTCAAAGGTGGAGAACTGACACCTGCCCCACAAACAAACACCCCCTGGTGAATTCGCAGTGACAGATGGCAGACTGTAAATGACAGGCTGAGCATGAAAACCTCTGTGACAGCAGGGAGCGAGAATAAATATCTCAGGGACAACTTACTTCTGCTTCCATGTACATTCCAAGGGACAGTGAAAAGGAAACCTGTGGACATTAGTGAAGAAACACACTCAGGGAGTCAGGATTTACTGTGAGCAGCAACGTCCTGGGGCTGTGAACAAGCAGGTGCTGTGTCCTGCCAGGAATGAGGGGGATGTTTGTGCACATGTTAACTACAAAACCAGATCACTGAGCTCAGAGACAGGAACGTGTTACAGAGACTTCTGACTGCTGGAGTCAGGTGCGAACTCAGGAAACTACCACATACATTATGGTCAATATATTATAACTGTAATCATAGTCCTGTAAACAAGAACAGGCTGGGAGAGCTGGGGAGGTTCACCTGGAGAAGAGAAGGCTCCAGGGAGACCTGAGAGCCCCTTCCAGGACCTAAAGGGGCTCCAGGAGAGCTGGAGAGGGACTGGGGACAAGGGATGGAGGGACAGGACACAGGGAATGGCTTCCCACTGCCAGAGGGCAGGGAGAGATGGGATATTGGGAAGGAATTGTTGGCTGTGAGGGTGGTGAGGCCCTGGCCCAGGTTGCCCAGAGAAGCTGTGGCTGCCCCTGGATCCCTGGAAGTGTCCAAGGCCAGGTTGGATGGGGCTCATAGCAACTTGGGATAATGGCAGGTGTCCCTGCCCATGGCAGGGGGTGGGACTGGATGAGCTTTAAGGTCCCTTCCAAATCCTTCTCCTTCTGGCCTTGGTGGGAAGCACAAACCATGTGCTTCAAACTGAGCTTTGCCCGACATTACAGACTAACAACAACCAGTGAGAACATTCCCTGCACAGGAGAAACTAATCTTCAAAGCAGCGTAGTAAAATTGCATTAGCTTGTCTTTTCAAAGAGGATTCCTGGACCCTTTTATTGTAGAGGGTGGGAATAAATAAGTGTTTTATTTTGCTCTGACAGATTTTCTCCCGATTTCACAGTTATTAAACATTCCCTGAGTGTTTCCACGGCTCAGTCTGAGCCCTGTAGTGCTCCTGGGTAATGATGGCACCTGCATTCCCCGGGGGCACATTTATTGCCCCCACCTGCAAAGAGCTCAGGGCCAGGCAGTGGAAGTAAAAGGCACGTCCAACATCTCTAAAGAGCTATGAGGAGCCGCAGCCTGAGGTGTTTATTTATTTCCCATCACTGAGCACAAAGCAAGCCCAGACTCCTTGCTTGGACTGGGTAATTCTCTATTAAATGTCCATACTCAGACAAGATGCATCTCACCCTAAATTCTCTAAATTCCTTTAAAGTTAGTGGTGCAAATAATTGGTGCTATCTTCACTTGAACTCTAGTACTCAAAATACAAACTTTGCTCAAGAAAAATAACAAGATTACGTTCAAAATCTGCTGTCTCAGCCCCACACTTCACCATCTCCCAACAGTCCCACCAAGTCCTCAGTCTTGGAGATGCAGTTTTGAAGGGAAACTCATGAGGAAGGGCATAAATACAAATAATTTGTAGTCATTCTACTACTGAAGAGAAAAAAACAAATTAACGCAGATAGGAAAGGTGACTTTCTTAAATGTCAAGAGCTACAAGTGAAGAGGAAGTTAAATATTGAATTCAAATTAAACTAAATATTACTTCTAAAGTAAAATCAGTCCTGGTGAAAAAAAAAAGAGCATTTCAGGAAGCAGGTGACCTGTTAAAGATTCTGAGTGCTCAGAGATGACTGGGGCTCATTTCATTATACAAAAGGTACTGCCAGCAAACATTTAATCAAAAAAGAAATGTTCCTTTCCTCTTAATTAAAGTTCATAGATCAAAATTAATTTCTGCAGCAGAAAAGTAACAAAAAAAAATAGCTGTAGTTGAGGCTTGGTGGCTCAGGGAGTCCTGGCTCAGGCTCTGGAGGCTGCTGAAGGACAGATCAGTAACTGCTCCTCTCCATCATCCATATGCTTTGCTGGGTGCAGACCTGCATTTCCTTATTCCCTCACTTTCTTTTGCCTTATTCCCTCCTTTGTTTTCCAGTAGGTTACTCTGCCTTTAGGACAGTGACTATACCCTCCCAGGTGTTGAAAATGCAGGGTAGCTGAAGCTACAGAGCTCCCCAAGCCCACACTTCAACCCTCCAGCCCCCAAATCCCAATTAAACACTTCCCCAAGCGCTGTGTGTGTCAGTGCTTTTACTTCTGTATCTGCTGAGATGCAGATATTGATTTACTGAAGCAATACATTACAACTGATTATAAAGCAGGGAAAACACAGTGAGACTAAAATTGATATCAGAATCTAACCTGGGGCTCGGACCTTGGTCTGCTGCATCACAGCACACACAGCCCATCCTGCTCCCACTGTCATTACAAAAATGCCCAAATACCATAAAAACAGACATTAAAAAAAAAATCTTTTGGGGGAAATCAATCCCTGTAAGTAAGAAAAAGCTTTTCCTTCAAACGTCCCAGCTACCCACAGCACATGGAAAGCAAAGCCTGCTCATACCTTATCACCTTGCAGTCCTTGCAAGTCAGATGAAGCTGGAATATATCACGGCACTCCACACTCTCGATGAGCTGCAGTGGAACCTGCAATTAAAAACAGTCATTATTTCATTTCAACAGTAATTTCTTCGCATATCTCATAAGGATTTATTGTAGGACCATATGGTAAGAGGGAGGAAAACAAAGAAATTCAAACTACTTCAGCAGCTCTGAAGTTTGGTAACATGTATTCATGTGTCAGCTCCACAGCCCAAAAACCTTAAGGAATCCCATGGAAACAGCTGAGAATCCTTCAGGAACGGCAGCAGATAACCAAGCTCCTCTCTCATGGAAGCATCCTTCTCTCTTATAGGTCCAAATTTAGGAATCTTAATATAATTTTAACTCTTGGTGTCCAAAAGGAGCTGCTAAGCAAGATGTAAGACTGCTGCAGTCTGGATGCTTTTCTATGGAAATATCCTGTACTTCCCCTTCAGGGAAAAACCATTTGGCCTGTTCAGATCAACACTGTGATTGAAGCAGCCCTATTTAGAGTAATAATGCTGAATATTTCATATTTGAGTGTAGTTATATGCACTTATTTTTATAGCACATGTAACCAGCAGAAGCTTGATCAGGAGAACATGAAAGCTCCTGAAAGTGCCTTTAAACACAGGATGGGCAAATGTACATTATTGTCTTAAACAAATAAAATTAATAACTGTCTAAATTTAGCCAATACCTGTAATAAACACTAAGTACAAAACTGTTTGAATTGTTTATTATACTGAACATTGCACAAGGCAACAAACCCTCTGCCATGGAGATTGTTCAAAATATTCCAGTACTCTGATTTTTGCCATCAGAGGACTACGATGAGGCAGCTGAAGGTCTGGTTTGGGGCTACAAGATGTGGCTGTAAGAGCCTGCCCTGCCAGGGCCTCTCCAGATGGTTGGGCAAGTCCCTGACGGTCACCTCCAATCAAGGATCTGGGATAAGGAATCCAGACAGGCACCACAAAACTTAAAAAGGACCGGATTCAAGGAAATGGAACTAAAAATAGTAGTCAAGGGTAAGAGATATCTCAGAAATACAAACCAGAGGACAACTTGCTCGGAGCAGGAAGATGCCTGGAGCAAACTCACGGCAAATGCTGTTCCCAGGACAGGGAGGAGAACTCTGCTGTCCCTAGGAAGGCACCACTCAGAGCCCAGAGTCCTCTTCTCAGTGCAACATCCAAATCATTGCCAGAGCTCACAGCCCCAAACCACAACAGGCAAGGACTGCTTAAAGCTCAGCTCAGACCAGAACCCAGGGGCAGCACTAGGCTCTCCAGAGCTGGAGAGGCACCAGCCTGCTGGGACAGGGAAGTCATCCTGCTCCTTTGGATGTAGCTGGATGTTAAACAACAGAAAATCCAGGCACAAGGAGACTGGGCACAAAGGGGCCTGACCCAACAGCCCAGTAGCTTGGATATTCAAGTAATTTTGAACTTTGGTCTGTTTTCAGGATTATCTCTGGTTGAGACCCGGGACAGTCTCATATAACTGACAGAAGTGGTGACTGGAATCTCTCCTGGGAGACAAGGCCCCTCTTTGCCATCCCTAAGCTCAACCTGACCGCAGATGACTCTGCCAAGGCAGCAGAAGACTGAAGTGCATCACAGACCACAGCAGGTGCGCTTTCCATAGGCTAATCCTTGTATTCTACCTGCTCATTCCTTCCATGCCTTCTCCTGCTTGATTCTAGTCTGCAAGGCAGGTGAATTGTGACAGTGTTGTCTGAAAAATGGACTGGAATGGATCCTGACTGGAGAATCTTCCAGTCTTTCTTCCTGACTGGACAGCCTCACGTACACCTAACAGTAATTCTCAGGAAGGATTTCTCCATGGAGAGGGTGGTCAGGCATTGGAAGGGGCTGCCCAGGGAGGTTTGGAGTCCCTATCCCTGGAGGTGTCCAAGGGAGGCCTGGCCGTGGCACTGAGTGCTCTGGGCTGGAGGACAAGGTGGGCATCGGGCACAGGGTGGACTTGATAGTCTGGGAGGTCTTTTCCAAACTAAACAATTTCATTATTCTCTAATTAAAGTTATTTAAATCTACCACTGAGTTAAATGGCACCAACATGGAAAGTAAGGTCCTTCTCCCCAACTAAGGTGAGACTCCAGACTTGTTTTTTACTCCAGTGCTGCTTTGTCTTTTAATACTTTTTTCCCACCACACCCTGTTTTATTGCCTTTTTCCCCCATGTCCATCTTCATTTAAGCAGTTCTGCACCTTGCTCCCTCCTCCTGGCTCCTCTTCCTCTGTCTGCACTGTAATGACATACTAATTCTTCTCCCCCTGCATTATTTTTAATTTCCTTCTTTCAAAGTCACTCCTTGTTCCCTGCCCTCTCCCCGTGCCCTGTGCTCCCCAACCATCCATCCTCCCCGACAACCCTCGCGCAGCCACTTCCTCCCAACCCGCACGTTTTTTTTCAGGACAAGCTTCCTATTAATCTTTTTAATTTTCTTTCCCAGTCATAAAAAGCTGTCCTCTGATCCTCTTGTTTTCAATCTCCTTCCTGGCCATTATTCTTCCGCCAGGAAAGCTCTGCAGAGTTATCTGCTGCCTCTCCCTCCCTCCCCTGATAACCTTCCCTGCCCATCTTTCAGCCTGATGCCAGTCAGACACCCAGAGCCTGTTCTTGGGAGAGACATCAATTCCATCTGCAGGCACTTCCCTCTGATAATGGCACTGAAACCAAGCAGGGAGAAGCAATCATTTCTGCTTTTATAAGAATAAACACGCATTGTTATCCGAGCCCAATTACATCCCATTACAGGGACTACTGGAGCATCCTGCTCTTGCTATATCTCTCTCCTGATTGTCTCTTCTCTAAAATTATCTCATTTTAAATAACAGCAACATTCTACATCTCAAGCTTTTTATTTTTGAGGGTTTTTTTTAGCGATTTTGATGACTGGAACTGTCTGTTATCTTACACCAGTACAAGACATACCTAGAGAATGATCCCTCTGCAGTTAGAGAAAGCACAAGTTACATTTTCACTGCTGAAACAACCAGCCCATGGCTCAATCCATGCCCACAGTTCCCAGTGGGATGCAGTGGACCATGGCCAGGCTGCAGCAGGCACAAGTAACTCTGCTGCAGACTCTTCCCTGTGAGCCATTTGGCCCCAGTCCCTCCAGGACATCCCGTGGCACCCAGGCCATCTGCTGTAATTCTTTGTATTTCCTTGTTTTCCCAGCTCAGAGCTGGAATAATGTCAGGGTGATGTTCCAGAGTGGTGACTTTAACAAGCACTTGGGCAAGGCTCCTGATGTGACCCAGGGAGGCACTGGGGGTGCCAGGACAGCTCCCAAGGGCTCCGAGGCAGAGGGAGCTCAATCCCACCCGGGTCCATAGAACCTACAAGGAGAACCTGAAGCAAATTTTGCTTTTAATTCCAACTCATGACACTTGGGTTTTGTCTTAAGGCCATCACTGAGCCCCCTCTGCTCTCACAGCCATCGTGCACTGAGTGTGAACAACCTGAGCAGCAGGACAAGACAAGGGCTGAGCTCCTCTCCAGCGGGGATGAACCACAGCAGCCATGGACATAAGGAATATCCCAATCCAACCATTTTTCCAGTGAAGGCCAAGCAAGGGAAAGCTCACACTAAAACTCACCTCATCACCAAGACTGAAAATCTCTCCCATCATGACTTTTTTTTTTGCAGTGTGTCCAAAACCCACTATTGGAATGAGGCCCCATGCAATCCATGCTTTCCTGAACTCCCCCGAAATGTTAATTCTCCCATCAATGCAACCAGCTCACAGGGAGAAAAGTGATTACACAGAAACACTCACAGCTGCAAAGTTGGACATTTTCTTAAGGAATCAATGGGGATGGGCCTGGGAACCAAACCTCCCATGTGCCCCCCCGAGATCCCTGTTGAGTCTGCACTTCAATCCCCTGGATAAATACAAGTCAACACTTTTGAATGTCATAATCCCCCTGATTTATTCATGGTCTACAGGATCTTTTGTTTTTGCATTTGAAACACCATGTTCCCATTAGCACTGTGATCTAGGAAATGATCCATGGGAGTGATTTCCACACACAGCCATTTCTGCCCCGCTGAATGGGAGCAGCAGCAACTTTTTAACGGTGTTTCTTTCCCAGCAGTGGCAGGAGCGGATCGGGAGCTCTGGGATGAACACCAGGGTGGCACAGGCAGCGTTTTTGTGACTTGTAACCAAAAAAGAGCACAGAGAGGTAAAAGCAAAGGCCAGGAATCCATTTGTAACTGGATTGCAGCCCCTTCATCCAGTGCCTTTAGTAGGAGATACCATGGGAATATCCCACCTCCTTCCAGAGGAGATTCCAGCCCAGAACTGCTGCACATCCACACAAAGGGAATCCATTTGTTTTACAGGTTCTGTAACACAGACATTTGCTAAGAATCCCCTTTCTTACACAGACATACTTGTGTTCACTGAGGTGACAACTGTGGCTGCACTCAGGACAGGGATTCTTGTGAAAATCATTCCAAATAATAAAAAAACCCCAATTCCCAATGTTAGGAAACATTTATGTATTTTTAAAAATACCTTCTCACAGGTTTTTTCTGAACAGCTCTAGTGATGTAAAAACAGCAGGAAAGAATCACATGAACTCAGTGAAAAATTACTCAGTGAAGATTTAATTTAGAAAATCGGCATCTGATCAATAATTTTGATCAATAATAACCAAAGGGATTATAGCTCCCAAATTTAACAATTTAAATATGGTTCTTAATTACTGCAAGAATGTTTTATCCTTAAAGATACTCCAAGCCCCCTCTGCCCTGTATTCCAGTGGAGTTCACAGAACATTATTAGTGACGGTCATATATGGCTACAAAGAGTGATTTATATTCTGCTCTACCTCATACACTAATTGATTACTTCTGGTTAATGATGCTGATGATAATGAGGTATCACACAGAGTGAGAGGGCAGAACACTGGATATGAAAGTCAGGGAAGCAAAACTGACATTGTAAAACTGACACACTTTTATGGACTCTTTCCTGAACACAAACAAGGAACATGATTTGATAAAACATCAATTCCTGCTACTGCCCAAAAACACTCAATTGAAAATTCTTAAAAATTAATGACCCCAATTATCCTGAGGACAGCTGTGACAGGAAGTGCAGTCCATGCACTAGTGGCTTCCCTAATAAAGCAAATCCATCATTCCCTGGCATTCCTGAGGACAAACTCCTGATTTCCAAGGTCACTCCTGTTTCCCATATCTCAGCTCCTTGTTGTTCAACATTCCATCCTTCACTTTGGCAATTCCAGTTGCCAATTCCATACAACACTGAGACTCTGAATCACAAAATCCAACAGTAAGGAACACTGCAGATTCACATAACAGGTCCCTTGGCAGATTTCAGCCCTGGAACTGAGGTTTGTATCCCAGAGCAGCAGAGGAATCCTATAAAACACCTGCCTGCCCTGGCTGGAGCACCCGAGGTGTCCCACCCCCCGCTGAGCCCTCACCACCTCCAGCAGCACCCACAGTCCAGAGTCAAGTCTCAAGTCCCAGTTCAGGTTTGAGTACAGAGTCAGAGAAGTGAAGAGCCAAATGATGCTCCCCCTAAATATGCACACGTTGTACCACCTGCTCTAGATGGTCAGCAGTGGAAACAACAGCCCTCACACTTCCAGTGATACTTCTGTCCTCGGCTTTTGCCATCATTTTGAGCAGTTGCCACGGCCAGAAATAATACCCTACTTTGCTGAAAACTCCCAGATCATGAGGGTTATCCCTGTAATGCTGCACACACAAGTTCACCAGGAGCAGATGTGCTTGTTCAGCCTAAAACATTGACAATTCATGAACTAAAATGCAGTGACTGATGATAACCATGACCCAGCCACACTTCAAGGCCTGTAGGTAACACAGCCACATGATTAAACACAACATAAAATGCTGAAGACCAAGTTTCAGTTCGTAACCAACATCTTTACAGTTATTAATTCGGTTCTGGCACAAAACAATATAAAAAACTGAAATTTAAGACTGACATGGCATCAAAAATTAAATCAGGTGCTGATTAAATTCCTCCCTGTGAGGGTGGGGAGGCCCTGGCCCAGGTTGCCCAGAGAAGCTGTGGCTACCCCTGGATCTCTGGAAGTGTCCAAGGCCAGGTTGGACGGGGCTTGGAGCAACCTGGGCTAGTGGGAGGTGTCCCTGCCCACGGCAGGGGGTGGAATGGGATGAGCTTTGAGGTCCCTTCCAACCCAAAGCATTCCATGGTTCTGTGACTCTGTGATGTCCCACATCACTGGGTCATGTGTGTCTCGGTCATGTATGGGTTGGACACTTGTCAACTCCTATATTTTGCTTCCCTTGCTTCTCCCAGCTTTGGAAGAACACACAGTTTGGGGGCTGACACAACTCACCCCTGCAGAGCTCAGGATCTGTGACTGACACTGGCAGTTGTGAACTAGCCAGGGTCAGGAATTGGGTTGGAATAAGGAGACTGGTAAAAATCTCATTATCAAGAGAAAAAAAAAAAATGCTTTGACTCTTTGGATTTTATTTTACTGGTTTTATTATAAATTCCCACAAAAATAAGCCTGTGCCATGTATAATGTCCTGTCAAGCTCTACATAACCCACAACTGGTCTGTGTCAGCATTATACCCCTGCACAGGAGCATCCAACACCCATTTAATTTGTGTCTGTGGCCACGAGGAGGTGGGTGAGTAACAACTTTAAAGGATTGACACTTGGCAAAAAGCTCTTTACAGCAGTGCAGCTGGAGGTGAGGTCCAGCTCCAGAGTTCTTCTGTCAGTGACTGTGCTCACACCACTCCAGGTCTGGCACATCACTTCAGTAGCTGGACCCACTTCCAGCCTTTTAAGCTCCAAGCAAGGCATAAATGATGCTCCAAAAGCCCTGTGGAAGAGATTTTATTTCTCCCATTCAGAGCTTGGGGGAACCCATGGCTGACAGAGCTGTAAAGTGAACATCAACCTGAGTGATGTGACATTTCCTCAGGAAACTCGATTTTCAGAGGTGCTGAGTCACCTTTTGGTGCCTAAAAAACTATTTGCTCTCCCTGAGAAATGGGATTTGATTTTGGTGCCCATCTACGAACCTGTTCTCCCTGAGAAATGGGATTTGAACACTACAAAGAGATTTTTTTTCCTTACCACTACCCCTTCAAAGGCGGGATCACCGTGCCCTCATCCCAGCCTCTGGGTTTGTGATGGAGATGAGCTCAGAGCGTGGGCAGCACTTACATTCACAACAGACTCCTTGAACTTGATGTGCAGCCTGTAGTTGGACAGTGCGATGATGGCATCCTCTGCTCTCCCCACGTACTCCGTGCTCTCCCCGTGGAGTTCAATGAACGGCACCTGCACAGGGGAAAACCTTTCAGCAACACCCGAAAATCAATCTGCAACCCTGCTGAGGACTCAGCCAGGTACTCCTGCTAAGGCCGGCTCAGAAGTTCATTGTAGCTTTGCCATAAGTGATCCCTCATTTTTGGTTACTTTTCCAGAGTGGGAAGTGCTTGGTCAGGGAAAGCAATGAATTTTTATGAAAAATATCCTCATATTTTGGCAAGCAGGCTGGCCAAGCCCTTGAATTATGCTCTCACTCCTTACTTAATAGAGAGTGGCATTTCCATAATGTCATTAAATCCATCCTAAAGTGGGCAAATCATCCAGGATGAATAATCTCCTCTGCTATTTCCCCAATATTCACCACATAAGCTCAGGTAACCAGCCAAGACTGGATCCTCCAGCGCTACACAGCTCAGGTCAGCTGGACAAATCCTACCTTCTGCTTCATATTTCTCCCTGCAAATATGAAAATGCACAACATGCTGCTGTTTCATGGAGTTAGAAAACCCGCAGCGACATCAAACTGAATATTTAATTACAAATGTGACTTAAGTCCAGTTTGGCTAAGCTGGATGAAAAGCGTAAATGCTCAACTTCAAAATAATGTTGTTTTACACCAACTTAGCTTAAATCAGTTAAAAATATATTATATTACAATGAAAGAAGATATAGAGTGGCTGCATAGATAGACAGCCTGGGAGAGCTGGGGGGGTTCACTTGGAGAAGAGAAGGCTCCAGGGAGACCTGAGAGCCCCTTCCAGGGCCTAAAGGGGCTCCAGGAGAGCTGGAGAGGGACTGGGGACAAGGGATGGAGGGACAGGACACAGGGAATGGCTTCCCACTGCCAGAGGGCAGGGAGAGATGGGATATTGGGAAGGAATTGTTGGCTGTGAGGGTGGAGAGGCCCTGGCCCAGGTTGCCCAGAGAAGCTGTGGCTGCCCCTGGATCCCTGGAAGTGTGCAAGGCCAGGTTGGATGGGGCTTGGAGCACCCTGGGCTAGTGGAAGGTGTCCCTGCCCATGGAAGGGGTGGAATGGCATGAACTTTAAGCTCCCTTCCAACCCAAACCATTCTATGGTTCTGTGGCAAATCATTTGAACTAAACTGATTTCAAAAGGAACTTTGGAAAATCAACAAATAAAAAAATGTCCATTTTTTGTGCAACATAAGGCTTTCAGCTTCCCAGTAACCAGATGCAGTGGCAGTGTTTAATTAGCTTAGTGTTCTTTTTTCAAGAAACACAGAGTTCTAAACTCTGGAATAAAACCTGGCACTTGAAACTAGTACAAATAACAATGATATTTTTCAGACACTCTAAGGAACCTCTTGTACTGTAATGCCCGAGTTCTCTGTTCTACCCACAGTACTGGAGTATTTAAGAAGAAAATGAGCTCCTGCTACTCCTGTGCTAACTGTGCATTCAAATGCTCCAGGAGAGGCCCGAGAATCCACAGGTCAGCTGGAGATCTTGTGATCCTGACTGGCCAGGAGCAGTGTGGTGATTACCTGAAGGTTCTCATCCTCTCGGATCAGCTGCTTCCTGGGAAAAATCTGATTAGCCTGGATGCATTCAAGGCTGTGCTGAGTCTCTTCATCCTGAGGAACAAAGTGTTAGTTACCCTCAGCATGTCACTCACAAGAGCTCTAAACAACCATGGAAAAAGCTCACATGGGATGAAGAGTTCAGGGAATCCAGGGATCAGCAACTTCCTAAAGTTGCTGAACTTTCACAGACAGGCACTCAGACAACTAAATGTGATATTGGGAACGGGTTTCCTTCTGCAGCCTGATTAATAAAGTCATTAAAAATCCAGAAATATTTATAGCAGCATTAGGAAAAAAACATTAGTCTAGACTAGCACTGTGCTTAGAACTCAACAACCACCCATGCAAATCTTAATTCCCTAAAGTTTTCCAGATTTTAAACCCTTCTGCTCTGTAAGACCCTAGAAACCCCTCTTGCTTACCATGACAGGCCCTGGACAGGAGGAGAAATCCTCGCCTTTACTCCCAGTACTTCGAGGCTCTTGTCTTATTAAAATCTAGAAAACCAGAAGGGTATAACAATGAAGTTACAGTCATTTTCTTTTGGCAAATAAATACAAATTAACTTTTAAAGGCTGAGAATGTAGCTGTTAGAAAACTGGGAGCAAACAGTAATTATGAAAAGATGAAACCCATACAAGCTCACTCTCTTGAGAGCCAAAATTGTTTCAAATTGTGTCTGGCTCCTTCTGTTCATCCTGAAAAATCACCCTTGGAGGTGCTGCTGGGAGAACACCTGTCTGAAGGCAGCAATTAGACCACGGTTTACAGAACGTAAATTAAAACACATTCATTTTTCTGGGTCCCCTGGAATTTTCTCCCAAGTCCTTTGCAGCTGGTGAATCATAAATGTGTGGGTTATAAATCCAAAGGGATCATTAGGATCATTTCGTCTGCTCTGGTGTGAAACGTGGGATCCTCCTGGAACAATCCTGTTTCAACTGTGGCCCATGAACTGGAATTCCTACTCATACCAAAATGTTCATTTTACAGTTATGGCTCATTTTTAATATCCATGGATGTATCAAAACACCTATTTCCCTGCACTGACCTTTCCCAGAGCCCCAGAGCCCCGAACACCAGGGACTTGCTCCCCTCACCACCCAACAATCCCCAACCTTTGATCAGTTGCAAATTGTCTGGAATTACTGACACAGGCCTGAGGTTTGAGCAAATCACCCAATTAGGGACTTAATGACTGAGCACCAGAGTTACAATTTGATTTTGAGATTGATCCTACACTCAGTTTTTTAAATCCAGTAGGTTCACCCCTTTTTTACTGAACCAGGATTCATCCCGGTATTTTACGGGACTTGCAGACTGTGGCACATTAAAGATACAAATGATAAACTCGAGTCCAGTCAGGTCTCAGTTCATATGTCACTTATGAATGTATTTCAGATTATCAGAGAAAACCACTTCAATCCCCTTCAGTCCAGGAGCTCAGCACTGCAGGGAGCCCTAAACATATCCTGCACACTGTACGGAACATTGACAGAGGGAAAAGGAGCAGCAGATGCACACAAAGGATGGGCGCAGATGTGTGTTCATATATATAAAGAAAAGGAGGAAATTACGAGCAGAATCGAGCTGAAACTGCCATTAATTCACTAAAAATGAATGCAAGAAGTGGATATAAAATACTAATTTCAAAAAATAAAGAGAAATAAAAGCCAGGAGAGTTGATAGAAGACTGGATCTATCAACTATGGAAATTGATTAGGAAAAATAATACAAAACAGCCCAGAAATTTCCATGCCTGTAACAATGGAGAGGAGGAACATTCTTTCAAGTTATCAGAAACTAAGGAAATGTGGAAATGCTGTCTACCAACAGCACAATGAGACAGTAATGTTGCTAATATTGGTCTAAGGCAGGATTTTTTAACATTTCTGTCTCAAAAAGGCAGGATTATTGACCATTTTTGTTTCAAAGACACAAGGAAGAAGGATGGATCATGTGTGATAACCCATGCTGTGACTGATGAGAACATCCAAGGAGCACAATGACTAAAGCTTAAAAGACCATAAATTAATCAGGTTTGATCTTTAATGTATCAGAGACCATAAAATCCCAGCCCTTGTACTGAAAAGCAGAGTTTGTGGTGATTCCAGCACGACTTGGCATTTTAGGGAGGTGTTCAGGGATTTCTCTCCCAAACCCACGTTTGGTCCTGACCTGCAGCTCCCAAACAAGCCAGGGTTCAGCAGTGCCCCCAAATCCATCTGGTTCCCACTTCCAACCCTTGGTTCTCACTGTGGGTTTTTCACATTCCACGATTCCCATTCTCCTCTGTCTCCAAGATTTAAGAATATGCCTCCTTCTCAATTAAATTTAAGAAGATGGCTGAGCAACAGCCTGGTTGTCCAGTCACCCTCCATTGTCCAGCTCATCCCTTGGGGAAGGCACAGCCTGGATTAACTCTGCAGCATGTCCTGATGAAATGAAGGGCAATGATTCCAGAGAGGGTGGCTTTAGAAACTGTAGGGTTTACACAATCCTCCTTTTTCAGCCCTAAAGTCATGCTGAGCTTGCACAGGCAGCTCTCACACCTACAGCACGGAGTGATGGAGGGTGAGGGTGTGTTTTGGGAACTTTTATACTGTGAACTCTTGTGAACATCTGGGGTGGGTGCTGGAGGCTGCTGGAGGCACCACTGCCTTCTGCAACACACCACCTTCCCCCAGTGCCAGTCCTGCTCTGCCAGGACAGTTAGTCCTGAACACCAAACACTCCAGAGCCCCTCTGCTCTGGAGCCAGGCTGGGAGAGCTGGGGGGGTTACCTGGAGAACAAAAGGCTCCAGGGAGACCTGAGAGCCCCTTCCAGGGCCTAAAGGGGCTCCAGGAGAGCTGGAGAGGGACTGGGGACAAGGGATGGAGGGACAGGACACAGGGAATGGCTTCCCACTGCCAGAGGGCAGGGAGAGATGGGATATTGGGAAGGAATTCCTGGCTGTGAGGGTGGGGAGGCCCTGGCCCAGGTTGCCCAGAGAAGCTGTGGCTGCCCCTGGATCCCTGGAAGTGTCCAAGGCCAGGCTGGATAGGGCTTGGAGCAACCTGGGCTAGTGGAAGGTGTCCCATGGCAGGGGGTGGGACTGGATGGGCTTTAAGGTCCCTTCCCAACCAAACCATTCCATGATTCTAAGATATAAAAAATAGCTTTCTATTTAAAAACTTTCTTCAGCTTCACACACAATTATCAAAGAAACACCAACCTAATTAAAAAGATGAGCTTTATTACACATCTGAGGAAAAGATTTAATCTATTAGGAACTGTGCTGGACAAAATTGTTCTTTTGTACTTCAGATTGATTAGATATATTTGAAGTTTATTATATAACCACCTACATATTAATAAAATCAGTATTAGCTTAAAAAAGAAATTAAGTCTTTTAAAATATCTTACAGCTGTGCTCCTAAAATCCAGCATTAACCACCAGCAGAGACTATCCAAATTACTACCCAACTTTCAGTGTAACTCCTGCACTGAGCTGCAAAACAGCTTCTATCACAACAGCGTGGCTTTTTCCATCAATGTGAGAATCTTCCTTTTTAAGGTGAATTTTGGGAAAGCTGTGTGGAAAAAAATATGCTTGTTTCAGTTTTAATCAGGATTATCCGACAAAGGGTGATGCTGCCAAGATAAATGGTACAGGAGGTTATAGGGCTGGTTCTAAAGCAAACACTCTGCGGGGTCTGGGTACCGGTGAAACGCTCCAGCGACTCCGCTGCCACCACACAAAGTAGTTCTGAAAACTGCTGACAAAAATAGCAAGAAAGGCTGAACTGTTACAATGAACTCACTGATCTGATGGGCACTGCACACACTGAAAGGAATAATGCCTTTCCCACCATGTCAACAGGCTGATCCTGCTCCGTGATCTCATGGTCATGGGCTGAGCACCAGGGACAGGGATGGACCACACACTGCTCAGGGCCGGCCCCGCTGGATCTCCACCTCCTACATCCCTGAGCCTTCCACCCCCTTCCCAGCTCAGCAAACTGCTCCAGGTCACCCACGGGAGAGAAGAAGGATCAGTGTCAGTGGGACACCTCGTAAGGAGATCCTGACTTTAGAAATGAGAGCAGGAATATTCTTCCCATCACCAACTCCCCCAGCCACTCCTGAATTCTCCCCACAGTAATTCCCCACCGTGCTGCTCTGAGGACAGCCCAGCCCAGCCCCAGCCGGCTGAAGAAACCCCTTCCCAAGCCGACCCATCCCCTTTTTTTGGGTCAGCTGCAGAATGGAATGAGAATTCTCATCTTGTTTAACTGCAGTTGGCAAATAATCAGCTCTTCCCTGACAGTTAAACCCATTTCCCAGAATTAAAATGGAAATGTTGGAATGCAGCTCAGATACCAACTGACCAGGAAAACATTGTCAGGAAATGTCAGGCTCCTCAAATTCAGGCTCCTCCTTAATCAATAGGATCATATAGAAATAGCAGACAGCTTATTCACAGTGGAGGGAAATTTGCTGTTATTGGTAGAAATAATACTGGTTTTGGTCAGCACTGAGGCCAAAAA
Source organism: Cephalopterus ornatus (assembly GCA_013396775.1). Classification (NCBI taxonomy): domain Eukaryota; kingdom Metazoa; phylum Chordata; class Aves; order Passeriformes; family Cotingidae; genus Cephalopterus; species Cephalopterus ornatus. The sequence goes on from VZRE01011331.1 coordinate 265,691, forward strand.
AGGGTGGTATGATCAATTTACTGGGTTGCCATTCCACCTGCAATTTCATGTGTATTAAACTACACCAAAAAAGAGGTTGGTCTTGTTAATTCTGCATCCCCATGTTCTGGTTGAAAGGATAAATGATGAGCAAAGGTTGTAACCCCAGACTCTGTTCAGCCTCTGTGGGAACATCTTAATTACCTCTTGTTTCAGATGTGCCTTCTGGTCTAAATTATGTGCATAATTAAGATTAGCAATAACCATCTGTTTGCCAGTGATTCTAAACAAAAAAGATTATATAAATAAAGGATCATTTAGATTCACATATATTTAGGTGTACTTAGACTTGCAGCAAGAAAAAAAAAAAAAAAAACAACTGGAGAGGAAAAAAGGAAGTACCCAAGAGTTTCACTTTGTTCCCCATCCAGATTCTGAATCCCATTAATTTTAATATCAGAATCAAACTGAGTTGCCCCCTGAGCTATTTACACTCTGTGGCACAGTTGCCCTCTAAGTTTGAGATTGGAATCCAAAGGTTTTGGCAAGGGAGCATTAGAAAACCTGAGAATTAAACATTCAGGAATGTGATCTACCTTGAGCAAAAGATGCTTCTGTTGCAAAGTGAAAACTCTTCCTCCCCTTTGGCAGGTGGAAGGAAATTTCTGAGATAAGGACAAACACTCTGTTTCCCTCATTTCAGTCCCTGGTTTTCTCCTCTTTCCTGGCACCACAGGCAGAAGTAACTGAGTAATATTTACTGGCAAAGCAGCTGACAACTTATTGCACATTATTCAGGAGCAGGACAAAGAATTCTGCTCCAAGACTGTGCACAACTGAGAGTCAAGAGTCTTTGTATTAATAATTAAAGGTTGCAAATTCCAACTCGGTAAAATATTGATTTTTATCTAAGGTCTTGGAAAACACTTCATTTAATTAAGAGAGTAATCAGTGATAACCAGAGAATCCAACGGGCAGCTAATCTTACAAAAAAAATGAAATTCTTACCAAAGAATGAGAGAATAAACCAGTCCTCTCTTGTCCCAGAAAGTTCCAACTATTCTCTCCTGATACTTCACATTGGCAGCTGCAAATGAAAAGACAATACTTTAAAATATGAACCTTTATTTGAAAAAACCACTTCTGAAACAGCAGCTTAAGACAGGAGACTCCTCTGCTGGGTTTGGCGTCATTAAAGAACAGGAAAAAGTTTAACTGCTGTGTAAGTTGTAACTACAACTTGACATGCCCAAAGAGGATTCCGCTGGATACACGTGTGCTGGATGAGGCCTCTGTTCTGGTAAGCAGCAGTTCCAAAATCATGGCCACAAAGCCATTCAGTTTTTTGGATTTTTTTTAACTAGTGGACAAAAATTAAAATTATTCAGAAACACAAGCTGCAGGAGATCCAAGTGGGTGTACACTGATCTTGAAAAGTGGTTTTTCATTTTACACTGAAATAAGTATTTTTCCCCCCAAGAAAGCAGATGTGGACCTCAAACAGGGGTTGTTGCTTTGGGCCAATGGTACAAAATCCAAGGAGAACAGCAATGCTCCTGGGACCCCTCTTTCCAAGCACTATCTTTTGGAGTTCCCAAGTGCTGCACAAACAGCCATTGCCTCAAAAGTAAATATAAATACTGCCACAAATATGTATTTGTTGAAACAATTACATGGAGAAAGGATCTGAAGTGCTCCATTCCTATAGTCCCCCAGCAGGTATTCCCAGATGTCTCCTCCGGCTCTGGAATGACTGCTGGGACACAAAGGTTCACACTAAAATACACAAACCCTACAGTGAAAGTCCCAGACTGAACCCAACCGTTCCTAAAGCACTGACGGGACACCACTCCCTTGTATCCAGGAGATTTACTCTTCCCAGTGACTTGGACACTGTCCCAACAGCACGCTGCATCTGGATGTGCCTGGAAAGCCCAACTGCTACAACATATAATCCTGCTGCTGGAAATAGTTTGCCTGTGCTTTGATGTGCCACAGCTACTGATAATTTTCACCTTCTGGTCCATTACATAAAATAAATTCCTATTTTGCATTCGTTGCATCCTTTAGTTTATGTCTTGTGATGGGGAAAGTAAGAAATAAAAAAAGGAGACAATTTTAGGACTGACGCAGTAGAAAGAAACAGTTTAAGAAGTTGTGCATTCAAAATTGTGCATTTAAAACAGTTGTTCATCAGGCCCAGCACTGCTGGGCAGGTGAGGGAAGGGACTGTCCTGCTCTGCTCTTCACTGGTGCAGCCTCACCTCGAGTCCTGGGGGCAGCTTGGGGCACTACAACGTAAGAGAGGTCTAAAGCTCAGATCTCAGATGCACCAAAAGAAATTCGACCATTGCACACAGTGTTCCCACTTTGGGGAATCTCAGGGATCTGCATTCAGCCAGGATTTACACCAACAGTGACCTGAGGATGCTGTGCTTTAACAGAAAGGCCCTGTGTTGATGCCAAGTGTCCAAAACCTCAGCTAAACTTCAAGTGACCATTTTATAAAACAGTTTCTAAAAGCAACATTTGGTTACCTGCAACAGAGCTCAACTTTGTTTTTATTTTTTTTAAAAATCCCTCTCAACCAACAAGCAAAACACCAATTCCAGTAACTTTTACGGGTCAATAATCAACCCCAGCACCCAAAGTGGGATGGACACAGTTTCACTTTGAGGTACCAACTTGATCGTGCGACAAGTTCAACTTCACAGCTGCCTGGAGGTACAAAGTCACCTTTGAGGGGAATATGAAGCGAGCTTATTAAACACACACGATAAAAGAGCTCTGAAGGCAAACTACACAACTCCAGAACGACTCTTCAGAGACAGTTTTCTGGCCATGTATTTGCTTTCCAAAAGGCAAGACACACATTTCGAGTAGCAGGAGCTGGATTGGTTTTCTGTGGTTTAGGTCCAAGAGAAGAGGAAAAAAAAAAAAAATCAACCTTCACAAAATCTGCAACAGGCTTTTTATTGATTTTAATGAGGTTTGGAAGAAGCCACCAAATCTCCAGAGTTTTGTCGCGAAGTTTAAAAACAGGGGGAGAAGGTTCCAATGTAAGCGTTAATAATTCCGCCCGATTCCCGCCAGCGCTCGGCAAACACCCCCTCAGCGCTCGGCAGCATTCCTGCTGCAGGGCTGCTGATGATGGATAAGCACCTCCAGTGTTATCACTTCCTAAGGCAACAACTTGTGCCAAAAGAAGGGGGAAAAGCTGACTGTGAAAAGCAATGTCGCTGTGAGCAGCACTGTCCTCTCCAAGACGCTCATTCCTGGCAGGAGGCGCATCCCAGCTCCTGGGGTAACTTGAATTAAAACAGCCCAGCACATCCCAGGGCACTGCCCCTCAGGAGCACCTCAGCTGTTGGAGACACAAGGAACAGATTGAGCCCCATCAGGAAAGCCATGGGTAGGGGATGGAAAAGGGAACAGGACTCTTTCAGTAAATCCTATAAACTCAAGCGTGTCTAGTAAGAAATTGGCTTTGCACCACCTTTATTGGACTGTTCTCAGAGCTGGTTTGGTTTATCCCAAAATGGTTTGGATGGGAAGGGACCATAAAGCCCATCCAGTCCCATCCCTTGCCATGGGCAGGGCCACCTTCCACTGTCCCAGGTTGCTCCAAGCCCCGTCCAACCTGGCCTTGGACACTTCCAGGGATCCAGGGGCAGCCACAGCTTCTCTGGGCAACCTGGGCCAGGGCCTCCCCACCCTCACAGCCAACAATTCCTTCCCAATATCCCATCTCTCCCTGCTCTCTGGCAGTGGGAAGCCATTCCCTGTGTCCTGTCCCTCCATCCCTTGTCCCCAGTCCCTCTCCAGCTCTCCTGGAGCCCCTTTAGGCCCTGCAAGGGGCTCTCAGGTCTCCCTGGAGCCTTCTCTTCTCCAGGTGAACCCCCCCAGCTCTCCCAGCCTGGCTCCAGAGCAGAGGGGCTCCAGCCCTTGGGGCATCTCCGTGGCCTCCTCTGGACTCTCTCCAGCAGCTCCCCGTCCTCCCTGTGCTGTTCCCAGGGCTGGAGGCAGCTCTGCAGGGGGGTCTCACCTGAGGGGGCAGAGGGGGTCAATGCTCACCCCTGGTTTCAGATCATTCCAGTTCAGGGGCTCAAGGACACCCCGTCACTGCCCAACTTAAAACACATCAGAAGAGCCTCTGCCCCAGGGCTGAAGGGGGTGGGAACAGAAGCATTTAAACTTAAGCTTTTCCTTCGAACCACCTTCTTCAGATCCTGCTCCCCTAACTATTTTGGGAACTTGGGCATGAGGTGAACATTTTTCCCAGCACACAGCTCTCAGATCCGTTGTTTCTCATGGAAGATGCTATGGAGAAGTAGAGCAGTTGCACTGTGTATCAATCACGCTGTAATAGTGAAATACAATTTTTATTTTTTTAGCCATCAGCCACAAATCTTCGTTCGCGAAGCCTAGCCATGATGATGAGTGAAATACAAGTAATAATACAATTGTGGGGGGAAACTCCAAATAATGGCTTCCAACCTGTAGAACTTCCATCCCTGGAGATATTTCAACCCTTGGAATTCCAATTCCTTAGGCAATCCAATCCAACATCAAAGTCAGTCCTACCCTGAGCAGTGCTGGTCTACAGGGACTCCAAAATCTAAATTATATGAGCCTGTGACAATGTTTTTCTTGACATTTATTTAAGTAAAACCCTGGCAAATAGCTAGGAAAAGCACGCTGGAGAAGTTCTAATAAACATGTTTGTTTAATTAGGTGATTGGGAACTTGCCTCTTCAGTTCCTTCGCTGAAAGGCTCTATCTACCCAGAGCAGGAGAGGGATGATTTGATAAGCAGAAAGTGAAACGGCACAAGGGAAAAAGAGCTTTGGAAAATAAACAGATCAAGATTTTCTTTAGCTGCAAGTTCCCCTCATAAGGATGTAAACAAGCACAGCCAACTGCAGCGTTTTTCCTGGTGACTGTTCTGAAGGTGTATTTTTCCCTGCCTTTGCCCAAAGGTGCCGTTTCCAGCCTGGTCATGCCACCCCGTGTCCCAGTCCCATCTTACGCAAGTGTGGGTTTTGAGGAGAAGTTCTCCATTGCTGTTTACATTTCTGACTTCCCAATATCACCATGCCCACATCCCCGACCTGCGCTGTGGCAGAGCCTCCTCTTGCACCTGATTATCACACACTCACCATTGATTTCATCACCTTCTGCTCAGCCTGAGCTCAAGTACTGGCCATATGTTGGTCTTCTCCTCCTCTCTCCTTCTTCTGTCCTTCCTAGTGCATTTTAGCTTCCTTTCCCAACTATTTTTACACTCTCCTGAGCGTGCTCAGGAACAGGAACACAGTGCTACTATCAGCTGCCCACCAGCTGGGGTGAGCCGGCAGCTTGTGGCCAAGCTGGAAACCACAGCGGGATAAGAGCACTGGGAATGCTCCCGGGGCTGGATGGGGCACGGCCACTCCTCAAGAGAAAGTCTGAAAGCATGTACATAGAGAAGAAGGAATGCTGATCTTCAGGGAGGCATTTGCTGGTTTCTATGGCCACATGTCACAGAATTGTTAAGGTTGGAAAAGCTCCCTGAGATCACTGAGTCCAACCATCAGCTCAGCACCACTAACCTGTGTCCCCGAGTGCCACATCCATGTTTTTTGAACATTTCCAGGGATGGGGACTCCACCACTGCCCTGGGCAGTTATGCCAGTGCCTGAGCACCCTTTCTGTGAAGAAATTCTCTTTAATATCTAAACTAAACCTCCCCTGGCACAACCTGAGGCTGTTTCCTCTCGTCCTCTCCCTTGTTCCTTGGGAGCAGAGCCCAATCTCCCGCAGCTCCCCTCTCCTATCAGGGAACTGGACAGAGAGAGGTGGTCCCCCCGAGCCTCCTTTTCTCCAGGCTAAACAATCCCACTTCCCTCTGTGTTCCTTATCACACACTTCCCTAGATTAAGCCACATAATGAATTCCCAGTTGGAAAGCAGCTGGATATAAAGCTGTGTACACAGCAACACCTGACAGAGAGCAGAGACCAGCAGCTACCCTGAACATCCCCCAGCACAGATGGGAACTGCCCTCCATCAGAATACCCTGAAAAGGTCTCATTCCGTCTTATGTTCTACCTCTGCTTTTATGAGTGGAGAATAAAATTAATTATAAGAGTCCAAAGCATCAAAAAAGTTTTGTCAACATCTGTCAGTGCACTGACTCATCCCCTAATGGCAGGTTGGCGTGTTGGCTTCCTTCATCTTCCCACTCGGAAGAGGCATTAATCTGCTTTTAAAGCACTTTGATTAAGCTGATTATCTTTGCATATTTGTTAAAGATCACTTCTTACACTCTTGCAGAAGGCAACAGTTCAGAGTTAAAACAAAAAAACCCAGCCTGAGCAGAAAGGAGAGCTTGAAATGGCAGGAGAATGCAGGAAGCAAGGCAGGGAGAGGCACTGCTGAGACCCTGGGAGTCTAACAGCAAAGGGTACAGAGAAATTTGATCCTGCATTAAGAAAGGTCCGTTTTCCATAACTAATGTAAAGAATAAAAATCAGTAGAACCTTCAGTGAGATAACAGTATTAATTATTCCAAAAATTAAAGGTTTGTTTCAGGAAAGAGTGTTTCTGAATAAAAGATTATATATCAATATTCTCCCTCACTGACCTCAAAACAACCCAGGTCAAAAGACCACAGCAAGCTGAACACCAAAATTCAAAGAAAACGTCACTTTTTCTTATAACAGGCTTTCTTCTCTTTTAATTCTTTTTTTAGTTTGGATACAACCCTGAGACCCAAAGGCAGCAATTATCCATATGTAAGCCAGGATACAATTTACCCATCAGAGATCTTCTATGCCATAATTTTCCTTTTATGTCAATTATTCCATATTCCTCAATTTTATGAGCATGACAGACAAGGAGCAGCTCCCAAGAAGGACCAACAAGCTGCACAGACGGGTTTGAACTGCGGAGAGACCTGGAAGGATGGGACCAGGACCTGGGATGATTGGACAGGACACAGAACTGAGTAGGGCCTGAGCTGGTGGAAGCCCAGTGGACTTGTGGAGGGTCCAAGGTGTGCCACGGAGGGGGTATTACGTCAACAGGTAACCAAAGAGCCAAGAAATGTAGGGCAACGTTAGACCAGAGTCAGGAAACAAAGAGGAAGGCTGAGCCCAGGCAGGAGGAGTTTCCACTTGAAATGGCAGAATGGAGAAAGAAGGGAATCATTTGCTCCTCACAGTCCCTATCTTTTTCCATTAAGGTCCTCACAGCCTGTTTGCCACCAGTCACACGCCCTCCTGGAAGAAAGGGAACAACCAACCAGGGAGAAGTGCCTGATAAATCAAAGTCTCCAAGGTTTTACTCATCTTCCCAAAACACCCCTTGATCCCCCTTCCCTCCTGGAGTCACATCTTGCTTTAGCTCAGTCCTTGTTGTAACTGGCTGGGCACTGGGAAGGGGCAGCAGCTGCTCCCAGAGCATTCCACACCCTCCTGCTGGGGTTACTGACAGCCAGTAGCACACCCTCCTGCTGGGGTTACTGACAGCCAGTAAGCACTAGAGACACATAAAAGTCATTAAAAAAAAAAAAGGGAAAGTTGTGAAAATAGGAAAAACCAAAAAGCAAATGTGATTTGAAGGCTCCTTTGGAGTTTCAAGATACAATCCCATGAGACTTTTCTCCCCCACTGAACTACTTCAGGACAACTACACACAAAGTCACAGTGCTCAGCTCCTCAGTGTGTAAGTCAACCTTATTTTCACCACACTTTTTCTGGCACAAACCTTTGAAAATCTCTCTAACAAAACATCACTTGATGCTTTTGTCATAAGACAACTTTACAGAAATATCAAATACCTGTTACAAGTAATCCATTAAGGCTTTGAGAAATAAAGTTATCACAAGGTGTCCCTAACAGGGACTTCAGTCTCGCCCAGGGACCCAGCAATCACAGAATCCTGGAATGGTTTGGGTTGGGAGGGTCCTCAAAGCTCATCTCATCCCACCCCTTGCCATGGGCAGGGACACCTTCCACTAGCCCAGGTTGCTCCAAGCCCCATCCAACCTGGCCTTGGACACTTCCAGGGATCCAGGGGCAGCCACAGCTTCTCTGGGCAACCTGGGCCAGGGCCTCCCCACCCTCACAGCCAACAATTCCTTCCCAATATCCCATCTCTCCCTGCCCTCTGGCAGTGGGAAGCCACTCCCCTTGTCCTGTCACTCCATACTCTTGGAAAAACCCTCCAGAGCTCTCTTCTGCACAGCCTGGAACAGGCAAGACACAAAAGTCTGTGTCCTGTAAGGAGACATCACTTTCTTTGCTTGCACACCTTGCACAATGTAATTATGGGTAAAGCTTTAATCCATTAATTCTTAAATTGCATTGAAAAAACCTGTTCTGCCAAGGAGGCCCAGTGGGCAAGATGCACATCCACCTTCACCACCTTCCCCGAGGAACAGAAGGGCACTGGGAGGCTCCATGTTTCATGATCTCCACTGGATCACACGAGTGGGAAAGTCAATATTTCAAACTGCCCAACACCAGCACTCCGTAAAATTGTGGCACACTGCAAAAATGGCTGTTTTAATGTGGCACTTAAGATGGTTTTGCTCTAAAACAGACTGCACTGGCATTCCCTGGAGCACAGTGAGCCAGCAGGAAGGGGACTGCTCCCATACTCCTCCGAAAAAAACACTTCCCTTCATTATCTTCCATCAGCTCTGGCATTTCAGACCCCCCATGGCAGAACTCAACTCCTCAACACAAAACTAACCCAGAGAGCTCATTGTGGGAGCACCACCCTACAGTGCTGTAGCTGTTGTTTGCTCCCAGAGCAGCACAGCCTGAAAAACTGCAGGACATTTCAGATTCAGAGAATTTCAGGCAGCTTAAAAACCTCTTCAGCTCCTGCAGAAACTGCATTTCTTTACAGAACTAATCAATTCACTCGCTCACCCCTCAGCCTGCTTAATGCTTAGAGAAATATGTAAGGAGTTTAAGTTTAAAAGGCAGAGTTCACAGTTCAAACACCAAGTACCCTCCTAAAGCCCCGATTTACATTAGAGAACCTGTACTGACAGGAACTGAAGGTGTCTTTAGGAGGAATTCACTTATTTCTGCCAGAATCTGTGACCTTGAGGATGAAGAGCTCTTTCTTCCAAAGTCTCTCCAATTGCCACAGCAGAGGACAGGTATGTTTGATCACAGCACGTTTCACAGTGTAAAACAGTAAGCAAATTTAATACAAGAAAAGCACAGAGTTCAGTCATTTCTTCACTAGTTCATGCAAAACAATCCTGGTAACTCAATCGAGGAACCATGTTGAAAGAGCTGACCTAAGCTGAGTCCTTTTTATGAACAGACCCCCTAAATTGCACATTTCAGGAGCTAATCAAGGATCAAACCAGCTTTTCTAGGCTCACAAACAGCTGGTTTCTAGAGAGCAGTCCCAACACTTGTTTGGGCATCATCCACAAGACTGCCAAGACATCAACAACACTCAGCATTCAACCAGACAGTCTGTTGTGTAAACACTGCAAGGGAAAAACCAAATTCTGAGGAGATAAAGCCCCGTGTGCCTGTGCGTGATAAGGAGACCTGCAGGGGCTGGGTAAGGAAACACCAGCAGCTCCAGCGACTGCCCCGAGTTTTCTGCTGGGCCCTACTGAGACAGAGAGTTCCAGGTCAGAGCCAGACAAGATTTACCAGAACAGGTTCCTGCCCTCCTTGCACTGGAGCAGAAACCCCTTCCAGAGAGAACGACCAGGCTGTTCCATCAACCCAGTGCCAGCTTCAGAGCCTCCAAACTTGCAGCAGTTTGCGGTGTTTCTAGTCCAGCCACCTCCAGGACAGCAGCTCCCTACAGGTATTAAAACACACAGGACTTGGACACCTTTCCCAGTTAAGGATTCCTGCATTTAGATCTCACGAGACAAACTGGTTTGGATAATCCATCCAGCACACTGCCTCCAAGAAACCTGCTGCTTCACAGCCTTTCTCTGGACAGGTGATTTATAGAATTAAAGAATGGTTTGGGGTGGAAGGGACCTTAAAGCTCATCCCATTCCACCCCCTGCCATGGGCAGGGACACCTTCCACTATCCCAGGTTGCTCCAAGTTCCACCCAACCTGGCCTTTTACACCTCAATTCACTGAAGCTAAAAGAAAAAGCAAGAAAAGCAAATATTTTTTCCTCCTACGGTTAAATCACCTCAGTATCTTCCAAGTATTAAGACAGCTGTTTATTCCTATCTTTTTCCACTCGTGGAAAGTCATAGTTACTTTCAGAACCAGGAAATGTAACTCGCAAAATACTTTCCATTTGCAAGCTGCACTTAAGTAAGACCTGGGGATGGACCTTCACAACTGAAACAAAAGGCAAGCAAAGAAACAGAGCCTTAAAGAGGGTCCTGCCTACACACAAAGGAGGAGAAGGGGCACGGAGCTGTCTGTATCCAACTCGAGCGAGGAACAGCGAGACTGAATCTCACCGGGAGCCCCAGCACTTACAAGGACTGAAGCACGTGTGCACAGCCCTTTGATGTGGGAGGCAGGAGGCACCCCGAGGAGTCCCGCAGCTCTGACAATGCCTAAAGAAACGTTTTAATGGGCTCCAATTGCCGTGACTGCTCTGGGAGATCAATTACACACATTAGCAGTATCTGCTGCGAAGTGCCGAGCTCTCCAACACCCTTGGTAATTTTATCACGCTGCAAAATGTATCCCTCAACTGCGGTGGGTCAGAACCAGTCGGCTCTATAATGCATATTTTTCTGCTTTTATTTATCTTTAAGCCCAGTAGTCCTCCAGCTCTGCAATGTTAGATGCTATGCAACGTTCAAATCTTGAACATGTCAAAGGACAATTATAATTTCTGAAGTCCTGCTTCCAGACGGCCCAGGGAGGCTGAGTTCAGCCACAAGTCCCCAAAATCTTTTCTCCATAACAACTTCCGTAACACTCAAAGTATTCAGGCTTGTTCACTTACACTGAAGTTGCACAGCCCTTCAGAGCCAGGAAAGAATTTACTTGGATTAACAGAATATGCTCATTCTAAAAAACTAAACAGCACGAAGCCAAAGTTAAATATATTGAGGCATTTCAGAGGCACCAAAGAAGGTTTTGTGGTTGCTTAAGGCATGTATGGGTATCAAAACAGAGTCTCAGCTAGAACTGAAATTAAGTTCTGCAACAGAGTGCAGCTCCAATGGGGAAATAAGGTTTGACACATCTCCAGTTAACAGCTACAGTCTCTCCCTTCTCCTATTTGAAGTTAAAATCTATTGAAGTTCAAGCTTCCACAGAAGGATACCAGCAGAGGCTTGCCTTATGTGGAAAAAGGAATTAATCCTATAGGGTAACTGTATCTCCTTTGGTCAGCCTTGCCACTGAAACAGTGATTTCAAGAGAAATGAGTTTCTCTGCGGAACGTGGAGATTGAAGTCTGGATTTCCTACCTGCTCACTTAAATCAAGGTCTTTATAGCTGATCAGTTTTTAACAGGAAGAGATATTACTGCAATACCCTATTTTATACTAATGACCTTTAGAAAAGGACAACAAATTAGTAATGCAAGAGAGCAATAAGCAGCCTTTGCTTCCAGTCTTGCACGGCTGTAGGAACGTAACTGCCTGTAGACAGACACCTGTGTCCCCTCAGCTCTTAGGGGACCATCCACAGCACACTGCCCCCAAAATCTGCTTTAGTGGGGGCTCACTCAAGTCAGGCAACTCCTAATTTAAAACCTCACCTCTTTTTCCCTAAAGAAACTCATTCCTTTTGGTAGATACAACAAATCCCGGGAAGGAAAATAATAGTACCAAGAACATAAGTAGTCATTTAAGTGTTTTATCCTTTAGAGGACATTCACTCCTTCCCTGTGTGACTCAAACCAAACCTAATTTACTAAGGAAGAGTTGGTTGTAATTAAGAGATAAATCATCATTCTAAAGAAACAAAGGTTTGGGCTCTTCGGCAAGTTACCCAAACACAACACATCGCATCCCTCCCACAGGCACTGCAGAAGTCTGCAGTTCACAGCTCCCTCTGTTACTGATGCATCAGGGAAGGCAATTTTCATTTTAAATATGGTTTAATCCCAGATCGTAAAAAAATATGTATGTCAGGAAACTGCAGTTATCCACTTCAATTTTATTTTGCAGCTGAATCATTATCAGCCAGCAAGACTTAGCCTTCCTCTGGAGAATTATAAAGATTTATAGCCATCCTTACAGTAAATTCAGCCTGTCCCCTTCTGACTGTATTTTATGAAGACATGAAAGAACATGTGCATGTTAGTCCATGGGCTTGAAGACATGAAAACAGCACAAGTCACATTTGTCACACTACAATTCTTACCTGCGACTTGCAGATCTCAAGCTTCAAGTTAATGCACAGAAGTAGCACTTCACAGGAAAAATTAAGATTAGCTAAATTTGTCCATTTTTGGTCTTTATCATTCCATCTGAAGCACCCTCTGGTAACAAGCTTAGTATCAAAACCACATCTGTACTTCCTGAACATGAACCCAGAGAAGTCTGTCTTAAACCCATGAGGGTATAAAATATTCAAGGTGCATTTGCTGGGAGTCAAAAAGTAAATCAGAAAAGTCTGGGCAAAAAAACCCCATAGATACAACATAAATAAGGAGCAACAAGGTTTAATTTGGGGTTTGGGTCGTGGTTTACTGCTTTTCTCCTGATGATATTAAACAGCAACCTCCCCCCGCCCTCAGCTGACCCCGGTTCGTGGTGCACACACGGGAGGAAGCTGCTGACATTGTACCAACACAATTCAGAGCCTCTGTTTGCTCAGGTCCTCAAGGACCTCCTTAAACATCTCATGAGGTGCCTCCTCTGGTCAAAATCCACACCAAGAGAGGGCAGGAATTTCTTTCCTTCCCATAACTATCCAAGCTGCCTGCAGTGAAGTTTGTGAGGACTGAACTTCACAGACAGCTTTCCTTCTGGGAGAGGCTCCAATTCAACACCAGAGTTCTGTCACAGAAACAACATTTAATATCCAGTTACAAACCAAGCAGAAATTACTTTCACCCCTTTAAGTCCAGATGGGAAAGTACAAAGAACCAAGATGGATACGCGCAAAAAAAAAAAAAATTGAGAAAATTTGGGTTGAGTGGGACAAGCAGTGAGTGCAACCCTCCCCTTGCACAGTTCCATTAGATCAAGTTGTTTAAAGACTCGTCCAGCCCAGGTTTGAGGATCGCCAGGCATATTCTTTCTAGACAACCTGTTCCAATATGAAAGTTGGAATGTGAAATCAACTTCAGAAAAATACTCAAAGGCAAGGGAAGCAAATTCCTCTGACCAAAACCAGGGAACAATAAGGATAAGAACAATGTTCAGAATACTTAAGTCTGCCTCGCTTTTATTGCAAGCCTTTATTTCAAGAGATTATGCAGCTGGTGTAACACAAATCTACATGTGAACACAAATCTAGAAGCAAACGCTCAGAGCTGCGATGAAAAAGCATCTGTAATTTAGATAAATGACAGCTCGCTGCAGGAACAGCCTCAGCATTCAGGTCTGGTATTTCACAAAGAGCCTGCACACAGTTTTGCTCATTTAGATTCAAATGCCACAAAACAGCCCAACTCCTGGATGAAAGATTACATCTTTATGCAGGAAGGCTTACTTGGCAAGCTCAGGGCAGTCTGTCAACCAAGAACAAGGATCCAAGGTATGTGTGTTTATTAAAGTACCACATCTGTGTCATGAACTCGGAGATGTGACACCTCTGCAGCGGGTCCAGCTGACAGAACTGTTCCCAAAGCCTTCCCTGACGGTGAGGCCTCCAGAATAAAAAATACCATCAGGAACCAAGGAATACAGGAGCCAAACTTCTGTGTTCAGCCTGAACTGCAGAACTCTCTTTCCAGCTGCCATTACCTTGGGTGCTTGAAAACAGATCCTCCAAGGTGGGACAGGTAGGACACAATGGCCTGGCTTGGCGTTTTACTACTCCATTTCTTGGTATTTTCCTCAGGAAGTCAGAGCACTGGTGTGGGAGTGCTGCTGGAGGGGAAGAGGTCCCTGACAGGCTGGAGTGCCCTGGTGATGGATTTGTGGGCTAGGCTGTTCCATGGAGTTGCACAATAAGTAAACAAGGGAGGTGAAGCTGAAAGCCCTGAGTATAAATGACCCAGCAGGTATTTTCACTGCTCATGCCATGGAAATCAACCTGTAATTGCAGCTTCAAGTAGTCACACATAAAAAGCATGGAGTGAGGAGTTACACATTAGGAAATGCAAACACTGTGATCACCTGCGAAGCTTCAGCTCAGATTCTCTTGGCATATGCATGATCCCTAACTACCTTCTCCATCCTTTCCTTCCCATAAACCCCTACCCTCATCCAATGAACTTGGTGGGACAACATTCCCTGAACACAGAACTTTCATTACAGTCATTTTCCTTAACCCTGTAGTCAGTGTGGAGTTCTGAGTCCAGTCAATCCTTTCGGCACTGCTCATTTTACAGCACCCCTTCTAAGGACCCACAGTGCTCTCCAGGGCTCTCACACTGCCCCACACATCAAGTGCCAGTAATGGATTTTTAAAAGGCTGGAAAACTAAGGATAGCAAGAATTCAAGGTATCAGAATGATCCTTCTAATTTTGGTACCGAGAACAAGTGTCCCAAGTCCAGTTTTTCAAATATTCCCAATTTTTATAGGATTCTGCTCTGTGTCTGGAAATACAGCTCCACTAGCTGGGGGTCTGAGCTGCAGAGATGAGCACCCAGGCCTGGAGTTGTGTACTCAGCACCGAATTCATAACTCCCCACACAGCTGGAAAGGTTCCCAGTAACTTACCAGCCAGGACCACAATCCACAGCCGAGCAGGGACACACCTGGTTCTCCAGGATGGCACTGACCTGACTCACCAGACCACCACCTACAACTTCTTCCCAGATAAAGCCACCTCACCCAGTGCTTCCACAAATACCAGGTAATTTAAGATCTTATTGGACCACCTGGAAATTCTGGATTTCTTCAGGTGTCCAAGGCTACTGCAGCCTCTGCTTAAAGGGATCTCAGTCATTACCTGTGGGAATGAATTACTGATGTCAGCACAGTCACAGCAACACTCAAGAGATCAGACAGCTTGTTGGGCATCTGAATATCCAATCATTCCTCCCACAAACAGCTTAATCTTTATTTATATTAGTTTATTGCCTCAACTGCACAGCACAGACAAACCTCTTTGGAAAGGAGACAAACCCCTGGCGAGCCTTCAGAGCAGAGCAGCACTCCCAGCTGGAGCAGCAGCTTCATCAGACACAGCCACATGCATCAGGGAGCCCAGGTCATCATGGACTCACATTAGAGCCAAAAGAGTCAATACACCCAATTCCCATAATATAAATCATAGAATCATGGAATCAGCTGGGTTGGAAAAGCCGTCTGAGAGCATCAAGTCCAGCCCTTGATCCAGCCCCGCCGTGGTTCCCAGCCCATGGCACTGATGCCACATCCAGTGTCACCTTAAACAACTCCAGGGACAGTGACTCCACCCCCTCCCTGGGCAGCCCATTCCAATGGCTGAGCACTCTCTCTGGAAAGAATTTCTTCCTAATATCCAACCCAAACCTGCCCTGGCACAGCTCAAGACCGAGCCCTCTTGTCCTACTGCTGGTTCCTGGGAGAAGAGACCAACCCCCACCTGGCTCCAGCCTCCTGTCAGGGAGTTGGAGAGAGTGATGAGGTCTGCCCTGAGCCTCCTCTTCTCCAGGCCCAACAACCCCAGCTCCCTCAGCCTCTCCTCACAGCACTTGTGCTCCAGTCCTTCCCCAGCCTCGTTGCTCTTCTCTGGCCCTGCTCCAGCCCCTCCATGTCCTTCCTGAGCTGAGGGGCCCAGAGCTGGACACAGCACTCGAGGGGTGGCCTCACCAGCACTGAGTCCAGGGCAAGGATCACTGCCCTGCTCCTGCTGCCGCACTGTTCGTGATACAGTTCCCTCCTTTAAAAAGCCCTAAAGCCAGAGGTAGAGTTGTCTGGTTTTCTTGGTCCTGAACATCATGCCAGCGAAAATCCCTCCCCAACTGAGGCAATCCCTCCCCGCTTTGAAGTTCCCTTGCAGAGCAGCACATGGCACTCAAGCTGAGGGGGAGAGTCCCTGACACTAACACTTGAGGGAGATTCAAATTTTACACAAGCTCAAGCTACATTAACACCCAAACTGGAAACCCAGCAAGGCTCAACAGGCTCTTGTACCAAAAGTTTTATACAGATGAGGAGCAGCTGACCTTCCTTCACCAGGCTGCTTTTCCCTCCCTTCTATTGCTACGGATCCCTCATTTATTTGTTGGGTTCCCAGATCTGCCCTGAAGCCCTGCAGGGCTGGGCTGGGCTGGTCCTTCAATCAGGTGCAGCCTCCACACTGAGGATGACCTTCAGCTGGCTCCGGGCACTAGTTATTTCTCCAACACCTTTAGAAGTGGGCTGCTTTTTTAAATCATTGAAGAAAAAGCCATTAAATTGGTTTTTAAGTCAGTGTGAAATACAGCACAGGCCACCTGCCCCTCAGTGAGGCCCCCCTGCCATGCTTTGTCTGCCACAACTTTAACTCTTATTTAACTTATCAAAAGGATGTCAGAAGGCTTATACAAGTTCACCTCTAATGTACTCGTTATCCTCTTAGGAGCCACTGAATGAAATGTGAGTTAATGAATAACACAGTAGGAATTATTTCATTATCCCCACGGTAAGAGGGAGCCATCTAATTCTTGGATATGATGTCAGACTTGAGAACCAGCCAGTGGTACTTACTGAGCCTTCCAGTGCTCACTCAACTGCTACAGCAGTGGTGTTCCCAGAGAAAGGCTGCACTGCCAGAACGTGCAGCAAGGCTGCTCCTCAGCAGCCTTAGGAGGAATTAAAGCAGCAGGAGGGAGCAACTGGAGCCTGTCATTCTGTTCTGCTTCCACACAAGGGAGAGGTTTTTAGCAGCATACATTTAATGTCCAGGCCTTGCACAGGTACAGAAATCAAGGCAGTGAGAGATTTCAGCTCTTCACATTTTCCTTGTCTTACCTCCATTTTTACGGTGTCAACCCCACTTCCAAGTCACCACTTGTCTCTGTTACTAAGTCAACCTGTCTATTAAACTCCATCAAAAACCCAGGACACTTGAAGGGAAGTCTGAAGCGAGGTACAGATCTTTCATCAGTCATTGGCAATCCCATTTTCTGGCATTCAAGGCCACTTCACTTCCACTTCGTTAAACCAAGTCTTCTCACTCGAGAACCTGATGCCTTATGGCAGATTTTCACAGGAAAAACACCCATTTCCGTCTAGTACAGGAGGGCAACTCCAAGAGGGAACAAGTCCTCCCTTCAGGTCATCAAGACCTTTGCCTGCAATAACAACCAGCTTTAGATTGCCTGAAGAGTTTGTATGTTTAAAGAACTAATTCTGCCAAGGAGACCAGGTGGCTTAAGAAGGTGTTTTGGGCTGGTATTTCACTGATATCCTAACCACCTTCATTGCTATCAGGACAGCTATGCTGGGCAGTGCCCTTCAGGCAGTTTGGCTCTTAGGACACGTGTCCCTTCCTGCCCAGAACACCCTAAACTTCCTTCCCGTTGTGCAGTCAGCAGCAAGGAAGCAGCAGCCATTTGAGCAGCTCACTCCAACCCATTAGAGAGCCTGCAGGTATTACTTACCAGGTGTTCCCCTCTAACTACCTGACTGGTGAGGAATAAACTAGTACACAGGCAACTTAAAAACCTAAGCAAGAGGAAAAACCAGAAAGCCTGGGAGACCAAAGCTGGGACGTGGTTCTAGTTTTCCATCTACACGAGAAGTCCATTTCCCTGGCGTGTCATATGCAATGTCATACTCAACACAAGCAGATTTCTGTGCGTGGACTGCACAAACTGAGGTGCGTTCTCTTTTTTAGCAGTGATTTTGCCACACCCTGCAGCCTGCACTCTCTCCTGGACAGCCACACAGCACTGGGGCTGTGTGACACGTCAAAAGCAAAGGATAATTGTGCCACACTCCTTATCATGCTGAAAGAAACACTATCTGCAAGCCCAGCACGTGCTGTTCTGTCATTCTCACATGAGTGTGCACATGTAAGTTGTATTCATAGTCCAGGCCTGGCATCACAATCACTGCCACGACAGCAATGCTGCAGTATATTTAGAATGGCTCTGTTAGTTCTACAGCTCACTTTAATAATGCCATTAAGGCATCCCAGTCTCCAAACCCACTCTTGTCCCATAAGTATTCATCTTCAATTCTTCAACCATCTCTCAAAATACCAGTACTTAAGACACAATACCCATGATACAACACCCATTAAGATACAATAACCCATGCCAGTATCTGTAAAAAGGATAGAAAATTCAGTAAGATAAACCTTGAGAAGTTGGCCTTGGAGCAAGTTTGTTATACCAGAAGCTTCTGAACTGGCACAGAACAGGATCTCCCTGCCCATGAAGAGCGTCTGTGCGCAGGAATGTCTGAGTCAGTGCCCACTCACCCATGAGCTGATCTGCAGAGCATACAGCAGTGTTTCAGCCCGCACAGCTGGAAATCAGTGCCTAAAAGTAAGCACAATAACACAGAGTGAGGTAAGAAACAAGCTTTGGAGGTGTGATGTCACTTAAGAGGGTAATGGGATCAAACTGGTGAGGCTGTGAGCCCTCATTCTGACTTGTGCAGTGATACTGCTTAAGTTCAACCACGTGCTTCCATTCCCCACTGAGTCAGCGCTGTCCTTACACAACACACCCCGGTTCCTCAGAGCTGTCCCGTGGGCCCTTCAGAGGCTGGATCTGCACTCCTGCTCCAGCCGTGCTGGTTAACCAGCCTTTCATGCCAAGAAAACTGCCAAAGCCAAAGCCATCTGCAGCCAAGAGAGATCCATCTCTCCTGGAAGCATCCTCAGTGCCAAGGCCACGCCAGCTGTACAAAAAAACTGCCCCAGAGACCTTAAAGGAAGCTTCTCCTCATCAAAAGCCAGATTTTGTGCCTGATATTGTCCCTTTTTAGAAGTCCCACATTCTATTCCTTAGCAAGCAGTTCTTACCTATTTTGAACACCCACTGCAGGAGACAGACAGATTCATAATTCAGCTGTGTGGTCTGGTGGGAGGACAGGAATATCCAACTGCCCTTAACTCTGCAGTTTCCAGCTTAACTACATCCAGACAGACTCACTAGAAGGAAGTAAACAATGTCATCCAGACTGTCTGGGGAAGCAACAGTAATTTAAAAACGTAGCTGCACACTGCAGGTTGGGGTTCAAATGCGAACAGTAAGAGCTCAGACATTCCCTCTGTTAACACAAACAGCTTTTATCCTCAACAGCTGTATGATTCTTCCAACCCTGATTCTTCCTCACATCCCAAAATTTTTCCTAGCATTAAGCAGTTGCCTAAGTGAGACTCAGTTATAAAGTCATTTTATTAGCGCTACTATTTTCTCAAAGCTTAAAAATTAAATCAAGTCCTCCACTACTGGAATTTTCATTACCAGGAAGCTGCAGTAATGCTTATTGCATTATGGTTATTGGTTTGTTCTCCCAACACAATAACTCCATCAGTTCAATGCTTTGAGTTAATTATTATTGCTTAACAGAGGTAAATGCAAACAGAAACCTAAAGAGCATGGAATTAACAGTAGGAAATCAAGCTCAGCTACTTCGAGATAAACCAAATACTTCGTGATCACCTGCAAGTATCAGGGAAATTCTCACACAGGTCTGTGTATAAGAAATTAAAAACTCTGATGATCAGAGCTTCAGAAAACGGCCCCAGGGAAAGTATACAACGAGGTAAAGACTCGATCTTTTTCCTGTATCTGGATACTTGGGATTAGCAGTGAAGGAAGGTTTATTACAATAAAATAACCAGAACTTGGACTGCAGTATTTCCAGAATATTCTGTCAGATTCTATCTGCAATAAAGCATAAATAAGCATGATGATTCCCTGGAGAGCCCACCAAAGCTCCAGAGATTCTGTGGAGCTTCTGATCAAAAGGTACCTCCAGTGCTACCCTTCTCTCAACTCGGGAAGGAGTCACAGCAGGCAGGAGGTGACGAAGGCAGCAGTGAGCTAGCCCTGGCACTGACTGTCCCACTGAAGGGCCACCCGTTGCCAGGGAAGTTTCAGTGAGTTGCACGGACAAGGCTGACCTTGGAACTGCTCAAACAAGTGCCTCCTGTGAGGCTGCTGCTCTGAGATGCTCCCGCTGCAGCCCAGAGCCCGTGAGCCCGGCAGTGAAGTGGCTGCTCCGCAACAATGTGCTCCGCTGCAGGAGCAGCTCACAAGCCAGTGAATAGACAATGGAAAGAGCCATTCAAGTGTCAGTCCTCGAGTCCAGCCAGGACAAAGTGCTTTTTGTTTCTGTCTTGGAGATCCTGATGAATCAAAAATAGATTAAGTGTGCTGGCAGAGTGGCTTCTCCCTCCCAGACGGATACGTGATCCCAGGGCAGGGACCTGCCAGGGCTCTGCAGTAACTCACCCCGGGCACACACAGCCCAGCACATGCTCTGCACTCCTTGGGAGTGAATCCTGCCTTTGAGCATTATGGTAACCTGACAGGGAATCACTCTGCTCACAGGAAATAACCTCACAGCTAAGAACTACACGTCCTACTCGTGTAGGTAAAGAACATCAATAACGTTCAGTCTTGTTAGAGCCAGAAGGAATCTCTGCCTGAGCACAGTTACCACTGAAGGCTTTATTACCTCCAGGGGAGGCTCTGAAACAGATACATTTGTGTTTTGTACAACATCCATTTACTCTTGCTAAGTTTTCAGCATTATTTTTTAGCAGCTCAGTGACAAAAACTGTTACTGAGTAACTCTCCAGTCTGGAGTTTCAGTGCATTAGTCCTCCCTGTTGGATTAAAAACACAACCACCTTAACATCCACAGATCCGAAAGCCCACTACTCCATAACCCACAAGGAATAAGCACACGTTATCTGTGGAAAACACATGAGCATTTATCAAGCAACATATCAAATCTTACCACAAATACTAAACAAACCCCAGCAATCCAACTGTTTCAGTGAACAATTAATAAAAGCTCTGAGAAAAAGGAATGCATCTGCTCCCACTTCCTACATAAATCTCAAGCAATACCACAGACACAGAACAGCCTCAGGAGCTGCATTTTTGAGGGATAATCTGAAACTGGAAGTAGTAGATACCCTTTCAGCATTTAGGGTTGCCTGTGCCAGCAGGCCAGCCCAAGATCCCAGTGCCATAAGCAGATGGAGCCAGAGGATCCACGGAGCAGCCCTGTTGTTCTGCACCTTTCCCAGGCTACATCCTCTGCCCAATGAAGGTAAACCAGCAACTCCAGCACAGGGACCATTTACCTACAGAAATACAACAAAGCCCTGCAGAAACACGTGTTAAATGCTTTACTTGCAGCAACCCTGGTCTAGAAGGGTTAAAAATCCCCTCCAGAGTATCAGTCTGAACATGGCACTAAGACTGCACCTTAAACCTGGGGGATGCAAAGGCTGATACAACACTAACAACGCTAAAGTTGCAGACTTCTACCTCAAAGCCGCCTGTGAGGAACACTGTCACTTGTGACAAGGAGTTAAAAGACTGGAAGGAAGAGAAAGAACAAAACTTGAGTTGTGATGAACTTAACTCACCAGCTCAGTAAGAGCAGCATTTCTATGAAAGGTTTACACCGAGCTATCTCAAAATACTAAAAAAGGATATAACTCAAGCCTGCTGTTCAACACCAAACAAATCTGCTACTTCTCCGTTTGAAAATTCAGTGAGGCTTCAAAGTAGGACAAGCGAAACTAGACAAACCAGAAGACTTATTCCTTGCTTCAGAACTGAAGCTTTCAGACCCTTCCATCCAACCTACTTCATCCAGCACTTCACTTTTAAGATATTCCAGCATATGCTATTCACCCAGCCTACTTTAGATGAGACATTAGTAAGGACTTTTCCCCAGTCCTCCCCAAAAGACAGCCTGTAAAACTGACATCAGAGACAACATAAAACACATCACTTCAAGATAAGGTTGAAATTAAGACACTAATCTCAGAAGCATTTCTAGAATTTCACAGGCAAGAACTCACCTGCAGATCAACTCTAAATCCTAATTTAACAGTTCCACACCGTAAATAAGCAAAATTGAAAAATGAGGAAGGTGTAGCAAGACAGGCACAGCTGCTTGTTCTCTACAGGTCACATTTACTTCTTTCTGCTAAAGGAAAAACCTCCCTACCCAGTGAGTGACACACACCTTGGTATTTAAATAACTGAGATCTGGAGATGTGGGGCAGAGGTGAACAGGCAGGAGTTAACTCTTCAAACAAATGCAGGTTTTAACTGGATAAATTCCTATCCTATACTTAGAGTTTAAAGGTTACAAAAAGCTCAGTGTTGGAGGAACAGATCAGCACCAGGCAACAAGCTTTTTATAACATGGCAAAGATGTTCTGAATTCCATGTAGAGGCTGAGCTGTCACTCACCCAGCTTGATCTATGGATTCCCAGCTCCACAGAAAGGTTCACACTTTCTCTTTCACATTCTGACATGTAATAAGCTGCCAATATGTCATTTAACCTCCGAGTTAAAATGTTATTAAAAAATAATCAAAGTAACCAAGTCTTGATTTTTGAGCGGTCACAGGTGGAGCAGCTCCTCAGGAGTCACCTGACAAGTAGCAGATTCTTCAGACAAGTTTCAAGCCATCAAATTTGTTTGAACATGTCCAAACCCTGCTAAGTCAAGTCCTTCACCAACACTCACCACGAGGTGACCCAGGGCAGAGCACAGTGGCACAACCCAAGCGCTGCTGAAAGAAGGTGCTGGTTGGGTTTTCTTTGCAGATATGAAGGATGCACTGAGTTCTTCTACCACTGCTGATCTTCACTCAGCTGCACAAGTCCTCTACGAATTGACCCCAGGGAATTCCTTCACCTCTTGCATTTTAATTAGTTACAAATAGTTAGGCAGATCTTAAGAACATCAACACCACACAGGGACCTAAATTCTTCCTCCTAAGTTTTCCAGAGTCAAACAGGAGGCTTGAAACTCTAGAAAACAGGGGCTGCAACACCAGCCTCAAGTTTACTGTTCATCAATTCAGGGAAGCTTAAAAGCTGAGCTTTTGCAGGCAGCAAAAACTCAGCTGGCTACACCTGCAGCTGCACCTCAAATGTGCTTCAGAGCAACATCTCCAGACTGCTGAAAATCAAATAAACCAGCAATAAACCCAGCAAGACTCACCAACCTACCCAAACAGGCTGGAGTGTTCTCTGCACCTGCAGAAGCGGGTATGGTGTTCCAAACCCAGCCTGGAAATTCAGACTAGCTCTAAGAATTCTTTAATTGTCTTGGCAAGAGGCAGTATAAAAACTGGAGAGTTGAAGCACATAAATTAGGTTTTGAGGGTGTTTTGGCATTAAGCCTGTCTTTAAACTGTAAGCTTAACTAGATTCTCCCCAGCCCACTTGCTTAGTTCTAATATGGTAAACATTGCACAAAAACCTGCAGTCCTTTCTCCTCCTTTTCATGACACAAGTCACTTCAGACCAGCTTCTTTGGCTTGGTTTAACTTAGCACTCCTAGCTTTTGGCAAGTCAAGTCACTTTAGCTCAATAACAAATGTTACTAGACCTGTAGCATATTTACAGAAAAATCATTTCTTTACTAGTACATGACTTGGTCTGCTGGGATTGACACATGGTAGAAAGGATTTATGATGAGACTGAAAACTGAATTTTGTTGGAAGAATCAGAAAAAAATAAATACAGTAGTTAGAAATACTTAGAAATTCAAAAGAGAAAAGGCAAATTAAGCCATGTTGCAATTTTGAGGCTCTTGAAATATGTTCAAGTCCATGAGGCTTAGCCCTGCTCTGTCTCTACCCTGAATACCAAACCATTTGGGTCTAGGAGCACAAAGTCTGCTGGAAGCAGGAAAGGATCTGCATCCAGCACGGGCTGGCAGGTAATCCCTGCCTTTGTGTGAGCAGTGGTCTAGCCTCGGGCAGTTGTACAGTTTAAAAAGCTGGACAATAACTTGAAATACTAATGTTTAGAAAAATAAGCTACAGGGCACAGCAGCATTGAACTCCCTCCTTAGGGAGCTGCCAACTGTTTCCTGCCGGAGCCCAGCAAATCAAGTTGTCTTATGCAAGAGGAAAAGTCTTCATACCTGAGAGCTGAATGGGAGCTCGGCGGGCTCGGGCATGAGGCAACAGCCCCATTAACTGTAATAGGCTCTGGGTGTGACCCTCAGAGCAGGGGAGCTCCTAAACTGGGGCCTGACACAAACAGCTCAGCAAAGAACAGAGCTTAAAAAGGAAAGCAAGAAATAGCTCTTATTGTCTTTGGTATAACAATCTTACACTTGTCAAGTGAAGCAAAATCCTTTGCCCACAGCTCACCAGGGTTACTCCTCCAGGTGAACACCAGACCCACCCAGTTGAGGCATCAGCAGTGGCAGGGATGGACCAACCACCCTCCACAGGCGAGCAGGCTTCAAGATTGCTTCCTGCTCCGAGCTGATTACAACAGCAGGTTTGGCATTGCTTGTTTTCCCCTCAATGAATTCACAGAGTCACAGAATCAACTAGGTTGGAAAAGACTTCTGAGATCATCAAGTCCAACCTTTGACCCAACACCACCTTGAATTACTCCAGAGCTCCCATCCTCAGACCCTCCCGCTGCTCGGTGACCACCAGCCTTTCCAGAGCTCCCAGGAAGAAGTGCCTGTGCAGTGCACACACTGTAGAGGAGTTGGAATGCCCTAGCAATGGAAAGCTAGACAGCTCTCCAACCAGCCTGCCACAGTCAACACTTGAGAAGGAAAAGATAATTTGCCTGGAGTAATGAGCTACGTACAGAGCCACCACGACTGTAGCGCCCCAATTACCTCGGCAACTCCGCAGGTGGAACACCTGGGCAGGCAGCAGCTCCAGGAAAGCAACACTCACCTCATGCTTAACGGACCAAACTCTGCAAGAGCAGCACCAAGAGTCAAGACCAGCATCTTGTAACTCCCTGGAGTCTTCTCACCATCCTCTTCATTACCGTATTTCAGCACTCCAGGGAATCCTATTCTATTTTAGCACACCCCTTGCCCAGTGCTGTCCCCAGCTCAGTGGTTAGCAGCCACGCTCATCAAGTGCCAGCACTCATCCTGTCATTATAAGCCAAAATTCCAGTTTGACATGTGGAAGGCATTTTGGTTCCAGCTCCTAAAGCCTGCAGGACTGAAAGGGGGAAAAGCAACACAACAGTAACCAGGCACAGTGGTACCATTATGCAGCTACACAAGAAGTTACTACTTTTAGAAATTCACTGTTAATTAATACTTATTATTCTTTTACATTAATAAGGGCTTATGAGTATTACCGATACAGCTCTAACCCCACTGATGTCCCATGTGGTCACACATTGTGAAAGAAGGACCTTCAATTAGCTGTACCACCAGTTTTCCTGCAAGGACGTTTCCCTACAAATCCCCTAGTACGTGGTTTGAGTATTGCAGGTGTATTGAACACACAGGTGCAGTGTCAGTATATTGAAGTTGCACCCCTTTTTATACTGAACTTGGAGTTTTAGAGCAGGTATCTAGGTTCCTTCCCTCCTTCCAGCCTAACTGACCACACGGTTTTGCCAGCACAAAACATTAACCACTTGGATCTCCAAAACTGAAAATTTCCATGTGGCTTCTCCCTGCAGTCCCAATTTACTCCTCTGTTACGTACAGGGATGCTCTGCAGCAGGGAAGTACACTAACCAAACACCTCCAAATCATGTGATACTCATGCTTGAGTCTGAAGGGATTAAGAGATTCCAGCCCAAAGTAAAAGAAAACAAGCAAGCTATTGTATGCTGCATTAGAACACAACTATGCCTTGACCATAATCCATTAGCCAAGCCTACAAGGAAAGCTGAGCAGACCTCAAAATATTTACCTTTCTTCCATCTTCCTCCTTTTTCCTCAGAGAGTTCAGATTTTCCCAAAGTGCAAAAAGGTGCATTCTTTTGGAAGTTACTCAAAGAAAGGTTCACTGAACATAGACAAAGATGATAATTTAATCATAATGGGTATCCAACCAGAATATAATGCCCTGTTCACAGCAAATTCCTGCTACCAGCAGTGAGAGAAAATTAAGAATCTGAATTCTCAAATGTACTCATGACTAGTATGTTCACCAATCAGCACACAATTAAGCATTCCTGTTCTCTAATTGTAAAGATGAACACTTGTTTGATAAGGATTAGTCATTAATTTGATGAAAAGCTTATCCACTCTTAAAAAAACCCAGGCACAGTGTTTAGATGGAAAGAAAAGGTCTGCAGGCAGAGGCAGTAAACTTGTGAGTTTACATTAAGTACACTTCACTTGTTTTCAGCTTCCATTTATTAAAGGAAAACAATCAAAATAACCAAGAAATGCAATCTGCTTAGACATTTTAGTCAGGTTCCCAGGATCAAAAGTTCAATAATGTCTACATTACACTAACTATTTGTTCTCAGAAGTGGAAGCAAAAAGGAAATTAAGAAAATTCAAACACAATACAATCAAAGCTATGAGGTCAAAACAACTAGAGTGTTTCTACTCTGGTCAGAGCACAGCGAACAGGCAGCACAGTGGAGAGAGACGTGTCCTCACATCACTTTTCAAGCAAAGCTGCTCTGTGATATGGCAGGTGTGTTTTCTTCCCACTGCCTCTCATTCTGGCTCTTCTGTTCTTTGCCAGCAGACAGACAAGTATTTGAAAAGCCTGACCTGAGAGACCCGCAGAACAGTAGAAGTCAGCTTTGGTAACAGCAGTTTTAGTTAGAGAAGACACCAAGGGCTGGAGGAGAGAAAACTGAGAACAGTTTGCAGCTGCAGCAAATGCAGCACTACGTCTGGAAAGGTCTCAAAGCAAACAGCTCACGGAGGGTGCAGCAAACAGCACCTTTACAACCAGCACAACCTCCCAGAGTCTCATTTATCTCTGGTTTAAGTTTCAATGACAGCAATTACGCTCTGGCAGATAGCAGGGAATAACCAGAACTTTCCCAGGTACACATTTAGGCCAATTACGGCTACAAGAGATGGAATCACAGCCCCAGCTCCCTCCCTGTCCTCATCTGCTGGCAGGGAGAGTCAGGTTGTTGGGTCCCTCCTAACTACCAGGTAGGATATTCCATGGAAATGGTCTCCACCAATTCCAAACCTAGAAATTCCAAGGAAACTTGCCACCAATTCCAGACTCAGAGGCAGCCACTTCCATGAGCAACTTTGGACCTAAACTCATTCTGAAAGGACACAGTGATAGCATAAGAGTGACAGGACAGAGTTTAACACTAGGTCAGCTGTTAGATTAGATCATTCTGACGTCTGCTGTACAGAACTGAGGTTTCACTTCAGAAGAACTGCAAGTTACCTCACCCATGTAACACCTACTGTAAGATGCCGAAGGTATTAAGACTCCACATCATAAGCAGTTCCACTGGTACAGTAGTTCAAATAAATGGTTCTTAACCTCTGTGTGCTCAGTCTTTTCATCACTACTTCTTTACCTCAGCCTTCAGTTTCACTCAACTCTTCAATGCTTTCAGCTACAACTTCCAGCAACTGAATAACCAAAATCAATATTCTAGTAGTCCACCCTTGACTTACACTGTGCTAAACTCCCCATGACAGAAAGACCCGAGGGAAGATCTGGTTTTCCATCTGTTTTCTGAAATCCTGTCACCAGCTATACGGAAACCCCCAAAAATAAGAATCCTACTTGCCCAGAAGAGTCAAGGAGAACCCTCAGAGGAACTGAGGAGTCACATCACAGGGCCTGGGAGTTGTATGATGCACAGGAGCCCTACATGAAAGGCTGCTCTCAGGGTGAGCTGGGAGAGGCCCTGCAGCGAGTCCTGCCTTTGCTCTGCTCTCCAAGGGCACTCAGGAGCCAACCAAGAGCATCCTGTCTTCACAGACTCCATGTCCACCCACACAGACAGGATTTCTGGCCTCTCCCCTCTCAGGTGCCGGGGAGCAGTTTCCCCCAGGCACTTCCACAAGTGGAGAAAGCAGCACTGGAGAAAACAAGTCTCATTCTGTCACGAGTCTGCCCTTTCCTGGTTGATAGAGGAGTCAAAACCTTCTTTTAAAGGCACGGGGAAAAAGAAACTATTTTTATTTCTTCCTTAAGCTCCGTTCTCCCAGGTAACACCACAGAATTAATGCTTTGATTATAGCCCTAGTTTCCAGTCCCAAAGTTGGAGAAGCAAATGAGGCCCACAAAAGGGCAACACAAAACTGTTCTAACAGTGTTTCTATAAATAATGTCTATACCAGTGCACAAATCTCTGGCATTGGAAAGAAAAACTACAAAGACTTAATTATGGCAGTGCAGCAGCCTTCCTCCACAAATTCAACGTGAACTGCATTACTTCCCCCCTATACTGCCTATATGTTCTAGAAACTAAACCTTCAGAGTACCAGAACAATCCCAAATACTTAGAGACTATTAGACTTGTATATACAAAAGACTTCATCACAGACAGGCACCCCAGAGATCTATTTCATGCTACTTTGCTTTCAGAAATCTCAGTTAAAGAAAGATTCAAACCATTTTCTCTGGTTTTCTCTGATGAAAATCTTTCTTAAAATTGGGTAAGAACCATAAATGAGAGGTTTAGGTAGAATTCTTAGCCATGGGGATAATGTAAAGCATGACAGAAGCACATACAGGTAGTAAGTTACTTTACCGACATTGATTCCTTGAAAAGTAGGGAGTTGAGATTATAGTGAAGAAAGTCCTTTTCAATTCTTTTTCCAGTAAAGGCTAAACCTGATAGGTTAGACCTGGCACATCTGCTAGAGACAGTCCCAGTAAAGAACAACTTCAGTTCCGCAATTAAACCAAGATGACGTCACTCTGCAGACGAAGCAAGGACTGGACTATAATCGACTGGAGAGAGCACAGAACATACAGCTGAGACCCATACACACAACAGCAAGGAAGAAGACACCTAAACATCAAAGTAACAGAACAAGTCTTTCCTACACAGATTCACTGCCTTCTAGGCCATGTGCTGGAAGCTCCAAGCCTCCCTTGCTGTCCAGCCTAGGAAGTTCAAACATTTGGACATTCCGTGTTACAGTCATGGTGGCGGTCTGTTCTGGCTGCCTTTCCTAAAACCCAGCTCTTCCCAAGTAGCCAGGGACTAGCACTAAGTTTCAGATTTCAGTCTCGCTTCGAGCTAATTCCACAGGCGACAGGACAACCTGCCAAGCTAAGCTCAGTCTAGCACTACTTCTAACACTCCACCAGACACACAACAGCTAAAAACCTGAAGCTGAGCCCTACCACGCTGCAGAACAACCTGATGAACAACCAATGCCACAGAAGTCAGTAAAAGCATCAGCTCAATCAGCATCTCAGGTGAAGGCCGTGCAGAGCAAACCCAACTCCATTTCCATCGTGGTTACTCAGCCCATCACTGAGACTGAAAGCAGTGAGATGTGCTGAGCAAGGCAAAGGACAACTTGCTTTACTTGTCACCTACAGTGCTTCTCCAAGCCTTGGTTTCTTTGATGTTCTATCCTCTTTCAACACTAGCCTGCAAAGTTACATTTTAAAGTATTTACAACTCAGTATTTTTGGTTAAATTTCTCCAAGAAAGGAGTTTAATGCTGCTTAAGATCCATCAGCATGTGTTATTGAGGACACATTTCATTACTGGCATGACTGCTGATGTACAACAGCCTGCCCCCAAGCCACTGCTGCTTTACAGCTTTTCACTGCATTCCTAGTCAAGAGGAAAAATAAAATCAGAAGTTCCACTGGAGCTTGTTCAAAGTATTCGCTTTTCAGAAGTGGCAATACTTCAATACAGCAGCTTGCACAATTTAGTTGCAGTATTGCTGAACAAGGGCCATCCAGCTTCAAGTTTTTTGAAATCCAACTCTCCCAAGGAAGGGCAAGAGTCCCTTATTCAGGAAGTTCATTCAGAGTCTGGGTTTTTTTTCTCCCCGTCTCAAGAGTTCCACCACCTACATGACAGCTATTACAATGTCATTAGCTGCCTCACACACAAATTCCAGAAAAACTTCCAGCTGGATCTTTCCATGGTTACCTCGTTGCAATTTTTAGCATTAACACCCATAAGGAGTTAATAAGGACCCATAAGGTCTATTATTCCACCCATGAAGAGGAACAAAACCTCTGAAATACCCAGTTGCCCCAGTAAGCCCTAGAGAGCACACTTCCAGTTACCAGCTCAACCTGCAGCCACATTCAGGTGTCAAACCGACTGCTGCTTTCCCAGCTTCACAGTAAGGTGAACCAAAGCTAGGAATCAGCAACTGTATTTTAAGTGAAGCCTTTACAAACACTGCTTTTTGCTGGACATCAGTGACTCCAGAAGCAGCTTCCCCACGTCAATGAACATTCCAGAAAGCCGCCTGTTTGCCCTCCCCCCCAGCTCACTTTGCTCTGCAGGTCCAAGCCTCCCTTCCAGGTGCACACTGGCACTTGCTGGAGGAGAGCAGAGCACCTCTGGCTCAGAGCAGCACAACCTGACACCTCAGAACGGACTAAAGGTGAGACATACCACTGCTTGCAACAAGATCATGCACGTTTCTTCCCTGCTGCTACTCCCTGTAGCTCTGAGCAGCAGGGACAGACTCGAGGTTTCCTTACGGGATGAAACATTACCCCTGGAATCACTGCAGCCAGCCGGGGTTCACCTCCCTCACCCCACCACCAGAAACTACTAATCAGATGAGGGGAAGAACAGGTCAGGGCTACTTGTGCTCCACTTCACCATTAGATTGCTATGGAATCGAGTCCATTCTGTCAGAGCTTCTCAGCTGCTCCCCCCAAAGCAAGGGCAGAGTTCTGGCTGTTCTGCTGAAAAACACGCTCCGAATAAGGACAGTTCACACCAAAGGAGGCTGTGGTTTGTGACCTCTGCCCATCCCACAAGCAGCTGACACGTATGCAAGTCGATGCACCAGTCTGGACACAGCAACCCTGCACTGTCCAAGGGGGAAGCTGCAAAGCACCAGGAGCTGAGCTCTCGGTAGAAAGTCAGCATTTTAAATTCCTGAATTGCCACCAGCTCCACTTTGAGGTCTTCCATGCAAGCCACTCAGTCAGCCTGAAATTTGGAAGCCTTAAGTAGAAAGAAATAGTTGTCTTTTAACAATCCAGTTAATTCACAGGAATCACAGCAAGAATTGAGTACTAGGCACATTTCCTGAAGTTTTCCTGACAGCACTGGGAAGTTACGGCACCAACATCTAGAAGGGGGGTGGAATCACAAGTCACGAAGCTCATTTCTCAGAGTTTCAAACCCATATGGGATCTAACAGGCAGCTCTTTACACCACCAGCTACCCAGACTAGAGACAAACGCAGAACAGTTGCACGTTCTGGCTCAGACATTTCAGTACCTCAAAGGTTATTTTGAAGGAAACGTGACATTACTTTGACTCAGCCAGCAAAAGCTACTATGAAACAAGTGCATGTTGAAGTATCTGGACGTTACATTCTCATTCACAGCCTCTGATAAGCTCTAATGCACTACTTGGAGTCACGTGCTCTGGAAGGCACCACTGATACCCAGTAGAAGAGTCCTATCTCCTTATATCCAGTTACACTTCCCAGTAGGAAGCCACCAGGGCAGGAACAGCCATCGCAGCCTTTTGATCTCTGCAGGTGAAGAGATCCTGAACTCTGGAAGCTAACCCAGCTCCTCTGAGTCACTCCATGGAGACAACTCCTCTTCCTTCCTACAGCAGACTTGCCCGTTATTCCAGCAGCCCAAGGATCCCCTTCTCCTTAAGTTATTCCTTTTTTCCAGGTTAATTGCCAGCAAAGCACTGCACAGCCCTGTTCCTCCTACTCCTGAAAGCTGACAACATACTTCTCTCCACCATCCTGGGCTGCACGTAGGTGGATTGAGATCTGAGATAAAATATTGTATCCTCTATTTCAGAAGCCTGGGTATGTTCCATTTCTGTCTCCTCCAGCTGCAGATGGCTGTTTTTATGTAAAAAATAAATAAAATACAATGAGAGCTTATCAAGCTGACCTACTCCACCTCCGTGGTATCATTAGTGGGTTGCATGGCAGGTTACTTAAGCAGGTTAACAGTGATATTTTAATAATTGCTAGTGCAGTTAACGTAATGAATATTAACAGCATCCTAGATAGGCACCTACAGCACTGCCAGCAAGAGAACTCAGCTTGGCCCTCCATATATCACTCCTGTAAAGTGAAGTAGGACAGGAGCACCTTTTAGTGCGATCACTCAAAAACCAACATGGTCTGGTCAACACCGCTGTTTGTGCCCCTTTGTCCCCTCCCCAGGCTCCAAACCTAGCACAGAAACACTTGTCACCGAAGCATTTTAGACCCTCATGCCCCGCCTTCACTTATCTGCACAAAGTTTCAACACTTACAGCTCAGTATTTCCTGTGCTAGGAAAGAAAGCACCACTTCTATCTCCCAAACCACAGCGATCAGTAACAGCTGAAGCAAAGCAGGTATCAGATGTCAGCCTCCTTCCCCCCGCCCCAACCCGAGTTCACAAGCACGCCTTCATAAAAAATCCTTCACCTCCACCAAAAAAGTCCATTTTCAAATACCACGTGCTTTAGTAACAGACAAAAGGCAGCTCAGCTTTTTATCTACAGCTCAGAGTATGACAGGTACTACAAGAAACCTGTCACAGCTCCCTCTGTCACGCTCTGTCCCTTCCCAGTGGGCTCACCAAGGAATCTAAGTGTGCCTTTATATTCCCCAGAAAGCCAAGCTGCACCTCCACACTCAGCACTACCTGACATGATTCACCGGAGAAGCTCTTTTCTTCTAAAAGAAAGCCTTATTGACACGGCTACATCACACAACCAAACAAACAGGTGAAGCACACAGGAAAGAACCTGTAACACTTGAAGCCTGCAAGAGTTACAAGCTCACACCCAACCTTCCCCCAGCGAGGGAAGTGTGCACGGAAAGGAAAGAAATCAATTTCCTGTGCAGAGATGTGAAGAAACACCAGGTCTCATCTGCTGATAAAAAAAACATTCTCTAAAAGAACCAACAAGAGCGGGAACAACTTCAGTGCACAAACTTAAGCTCCATGTTGGGTGGCAAAGCACTTACCAAGGAAGGGCAACATCTGCTCAGATCCCAGTAAAAGAACAGGACTGTTAAGAGGAACAGGGGGAAGAGGCGCAATTAAAGCCGCAACACCATGTCAGTAAGACGCCTTAACCAGCCCCACGTATAAAAGGCACGGGAATTCGGCCCCGCGCACAGGGGCAGCCGAGCGGAGCTGACACACGGCGGCCCGAGGAGCCGGGCAGGGGCCGGCGGCTGCCAACGGCACGGGGCGATCGCGGCGGGCTCGCGGGGACCGGCCACCCGCGGGGGGACCGGCCACCCCCGGC
>VZRE01011331.1:299571-309740 GCA_013396775.1 Cephalopterus ornatus
GGGGCGGCCCCGCTGAGGGAGCGGGAGGCGGGGGATCGCGGAGCCGCGGAACCGCAGGCTCACGGAACCGTGGAATCACGGAATCTCAGAACTGTGGAATCACCGAGTCTCAGAATCATGCAGTCACAGAAATACAGACTCACAGAATCGCGGAACTACGGAATCAGAATTGCAGAATTATAGAATCACGGAATTATGGAACCGTAGAATCACAGAATTATACACTAGCAGAACCATAGAATAACAGAATTCTAAAATTACAGAATCACAGAACTAAAGAATTATGGAACCGCAGAAGTACAAAATCACCGAATCATCAAGGTTGAAGCAGACCCTTAAGATCATCCAGTCCCACCGTCGCCCCAGCACCACCAACGTGACCCCTAAACCACTAAACCACGTCACCCAGCGCCAGATCCGCACTCCTCTTAAACAAGACTCCACCACCTCCCTGCCAGCCCATTCCAGTGTCTGACCACCAGAACAGTGAAAACATTTTTCTGATATGTAATGTCACAGCCCCGCTCAGCTCAGCGCTTCCCACGCCCCCAGAAGGGGCCACAGAGGTGATTAAGGGACTGAAGCATCTCCCTTATGAGGAGAGACTGCAGGAGCTGGGCCTGGTTAGTCCGGAGAAGACTGAGAGGGGATCTCATCAATGCATACAAATACCTCCAAGGGGTGTCCATGGGATGGTGCCAGACTCTTTTCAGTGGTGCCGAGTGACAGGATGAGGAGCAATGGCCATAAACTAAAACATTAGAAGTTCCACCTCAACATGGGAAGAACTTCTTTCCATGGAGGGTGGCAGAGCTGCCCAAAGAGGTCATGGATTCCCCTTTTCTGGAGACATTCCAAACCCACCCAGACACATTCCTGTGTCACCTGCTCCAGGTCACAGTGCCCCAGCAAGGGGTTGGACTGGGTGGTATCTGGAGGTCCCTTCCAATGCGAACAGTTCTGTAATTCTGTGATTCTGTGATTCTCTGATTCTGATCACCCCTTACTCGTTATCCTCCTGCAGGAGTCTGTAACACCAGCACTGACTGAGCATCCCAGAGCCCCTCTGAGGAGGGAGGTGTGAGGTTACAGGACAGGAGGTGTCTCAGAAGAAGGTTTAGAACCCAACCTGTGAGAAAGGTAATAGTGTAGGTGAATGCTGAGGGGGGCTGAGGAGCTCTGAGATCTGAGGTGTACCCACACCCTGCAGCATCCACTACCATCCCTCCTCCTTAGGATCTTCTAAAACCCCTGGAGAAACACCCTATCTGACCATAAAAGCCATTCTGGTGCACAAGGTCTTCAGGCTGACGTTTTCCTGTGTTGCCTTGGTGCCACCCAGCTCAGCTGTAGGACATGTGTGGCCCCGCACCACCAGGACACACGCTGTCCGAGCCACCCTACACAGCCCACAGCTCCTAAAGCATGAGGTAATGGGGAACAGGGAGCCAACACAAGGCAGGACTGCCAAAAAACACATGCAAACTGAGACACAAGTGATAAAGCCAAAAGTCTGTGAGCATTAAGCTACAGAAAACACAAGAAAGCTGGAGAGGAGAGCGGCACCACTGTTGGAGGCGGCAGGAGTGTCACTGGTTCCAAAATGAAGCCTTTACTAAGCCTTGTACAATGAAGCTCCTTTTCCAGCAGCAAGATTTATATCTGGGTTTTGTTGCAACTGTGATGGATCGTTAATGTTTTATTTTTATACATATCTTTAATTTACAATACCGTATGTAGGTCAGGTTGTACTTCTGCGAGAGATTTCCACCTGCTCCTCATATTCGCCTTGATCTGAAATGAAATGCTTGCAAGTAGCTATAAAATGCACTCCTAAATTACCCACAGGACTCTCCCTCTGAGTCCAAGGCTAGTCATTGTAACAGATGGACTTCAGTCTGTCATTAGGTCATGTCTAAGCTGGAAGGAGCATTAATGTTCAGAGAGAACAATGCAAAATACAGGATCCCGTGTCTTCACACTCAGATATGAGCCACACAGTGAGTTGTGTTCTAGTTCTGCTCCCTTGGTCAGGGACAGCCAGCGTTTGAAAGGAAGTTAATCAGACCCTCTGAAGGGATTTTTTTTCCAACAACAAGCCATCATCTGAATGCAAATGTGATCTGAATGTCAATATGTACCTTCAGTGGAACTTTGGAAGAAATACAGGTAACCAAAGGGAAAAACAGGATTCCTGGCCTGTTTACACCCAAAAGCAACAAAAATATGTTGAGCCAGTATAGCTGAATCCGAAAAGGATGTGTGTTGACAGCATTAGCAAGCAAAATATGAATTTTGAGAAGTCCCTGTTAAATGTTGCCTTTTTGAGTGTGCCTGGAGGGAGATCAAATGCGACCTACTTTGGGGAGCTGGATCCTGGAGGCCCAGGGCTGCTGCACAGCAGAACCTTCTGGGTGCCTCTTTCAAGGAGGGGGAACTCCTGCAGTGCCATCCCTGTGACAGGAAAAGCTGGGCACTTCCAGCTGCTTATTTGTGTATTTCATCTTTACCGATATGGCCACACACATTGCATGGCAACATTCCATGTCCTGTGTCCTGCACCTCTCTTTTCTTGTGTTCCAGTCTATTTTTTAATAAATGGCCCCATGTTAAATGACTTTTGCCCATATTTCCCATGATGATCAGGACAAAGGGTGATAGCTAATGAGGATTATTTTATGGAAATGGGAATTACTGGACCCAAGAGGAGAGCAAGTCCTGTAAGAACATGACGGCTCAGGGAATGAGGTGTTCCCAAACCCAGAGTCCTGACGGACCTGGAATGTAATCCTCACTCATCCAGTACAGTCTTTAATTTGTCAGCTGGAGGGTGGTAATGAATTACAGCGGAAATCCTGAAGCACTGGCTGGTTTTAAGCAGGAGGAAGTAAAGCAATCCAGTCATTTAGACACCTGTTAGTGTGACCCCAAGAACATCAAAAGCTTAAAAAATAGAATATAAAGGAAAAAATAGTTGGGACAAGACAAATAAGTGTAAAATGTAAAGTGAAAATGTGGCATAGCTTTACTAAAGATTGATTGCATTTAACTAAGATTATACCTTTGATAATTGTTTTTAGACAATATAGACAACAGACATATTATAGATTTATTAATTTATGCAATAAATTAATGGAAAGCAGGTCCATAAAATGCAGCTAGATGGAAAAGGTTGGGAAGTCAACTCAAATATACACCAGTTGTGGATCCACAGGGAGTGCAAAGGGAAGAGCGACCAGAAAGCGTCTGGTTTCCCTTGTCCTCCCTATCCAGCCTTGCTTCTCACTGGAGCACTGGATCCCAGTGATCACAGCCTGGCCCAACCAGGCACGTCTGGATGTGCCCTTGATCTTGCACAATATTTTTGACACAGGCCTTGGAACAAAAGGTAGGAGTGAGCTGATGGCATTTGCTGATGGCACAAAGCTGGGAGGCACCAGCCGAGCAGCGGGAATAGCTGTGTTGCTCGAAGAGTTGGATAACACGGAGAGCTGGCACACTGGAAATGGGATGAAATTTAATAGTGGAAAGTACAAGGTCATGCCCTTGGGAATTGCTAACAAGAATCTCTGCTGCAAGCTGGGAGCTCATCAGTTGGAAATGACAGAAGAGAAAAATCTGCATGTATTTGTTGATCTCCAGATGACTGTGAACTCCCGATATGAAGCAGATCTGACAAAAAGCATGGATCAACTGAGATATTTCCAGGACAAGGGGAAATGTTAATGCCATTATAGGAAGCTCTGCTGCAACCTTCTCTGGAATTATGCATGCAGCTCTGGTCACTTTTTATCAAGGGAGACAAAATGTGACCAGAAAGTAATTACAGGGTAATACTGATTTTTTTCCCTGTATCAGGATCTTGAAATAATTTGTTTAGCCAGAAAACCTGAATTCTGAGAAGGGAAACGGGTGTTCCCCGTGAAACTTCTGGGAGTAAACACAACAGTAAACACATCTCTCTTAAGACCAGGGGTGTTCATACACGAGCAAACAAGTATCCGATGGCCATGAGGAGTCTGGGCTGAAACATGAGAACACCGGAGCTTCCAGCAGCTCAAGTCCCGAGGCTCCGGGTCATCCTTCCTGGGGCTGCTGTACCCTCATGCAGTTGCCACCAACAGCTGAGAACTGACCCTAAAGGCCCAACAAGTCCTTCCCAAACCTCTCTTACTGTTTGAGGCACAGCCACCGCGTCACTAGTTGGCTCCTCGTGGAAAGAAAAGGGGTACCTGCTGTGGAAAGACATTCCTTGGGCTGCAGTTGCAACCCAAATGCCCCTTGAGTTTGGTAAGGACGCATTTAAAACCTGACTGTGGTTGTGGAGAGCATCCTGTTCTGGCTCATCCCACCCTGGTCCCTGGGATCATCTTCCCAGAGCCCAGCTCTGGTGCCCATCCTGTACCTGAGCTGCAATCCTGGAGTGTCCCGCACCTGGGATAGCGAGAAACAGCAAAGCCAAAGGTGTGCCAGGCCCTTCCCTGCCCGTGTTCCCATCCACTGACCTTTATACACTTCAATCCTGTGGCCCCAACACCCACCCTAGCCTTTGCAGGCTGTTTCTGTTATGATGAAAAACTGATGGCAAGCTCAGATATGCCTTAAAAAAAACAATCTGCACACTAAGTCCTGATCCAGTAGGAACAGTCAGATCATGGAACACAGGGCAGTTTGCTTCCTCAGGACTCCAAACTGCCTCCTTTGGCCAGTTTGCTACCCAAAAGCAGCTCCCTTCATCCCTTCTCTCCTATTTTGTTTGTTTTCTCATCTATTATCCTACTTAGATATTTTACTCATTTTACTCTCCTGGTTTTTTAACAAATGCCTGAGCAGAATGTTCAGCCCCATCCCTGGCGACTATATTTACGTGGTGTTCCTTGTCTTGTCAGTGCTCCCATTCCTCCTGCTCCCATTCAACAAGCTGCTATTTCATTGCTCATTCCATCCAAATGGGGGGAGGTGACATCGGGGTCAGAACACCCCTGATTCAAATGTGCCAGGTGAGAGCCACCCACTGCCAGTCCTCCTGATGGGGCCCCAAAACAGATGCTCTGACTCATTCCCTTGCAAAGTAGATGAATAATTTGAAAATAATGAGATTTTTATTACATACATATCATTTTGGTTGGAACATTTTGCAACAGTCTCATTTTAGGATTTTTTTTGTCTGGTAATAACCCCGTTTTAAAACAAGACGTGTTATTAGTGATGCTGAGCTGAGGGGAAGCAGCAGTGAAGCTGCCTTGGCTGCACTTCAAGATGATTACCACAGGACTACCCAAACATGAAGATTTGGGGGACTCAGAACTTCAAGTTCAGTGGAACAGCAACCGCGTTTTTGAGCAGATATGAAAACGGCTTTGGGGACAGTGGTTGCAGGTAGGAGCACAGATGGCTGAGCCTGGCTCTGCAAGGATGTGTCAGCCCAGCTCTGTCTGGATCAGCCAAAGCCAGACTATGTCCAGCTGTGAAAGGCAGGAGAACTCTGCATTCCTGAATTTGTATTGGACATACCAGTGCTGCTTGTATTCATTGCTCTGTGGGTGATGGATGACACCTTGTTTGTGCAAGGAATTTCTATACCTGGAAGTAAAAGCTGAAGCCATCAGTATTCAGTTCAGTGTGGGAAGGATGTCTGGAAGTCTTATTTTGTGGATGCTTATATTATTTTCTTTAAAAAGCTAATAACCCATAGTAGATAATTATTAGATGAATATGGATTCATGTTCATAATTTCCTCCTATGGAGCCAGGCTGGGAGAGCTGGGGGGGTTCACCTGGAGAAGAGAAGGCTCCAGGGAGACCTGAGAGCCCCTTCCAGGGCCTAAAGGGGCTCCAGGAGAGCTGGAGAGGGACTGGGGACAAGGGATGGAGGGACAGGACACAGGGAATGGCTTCCCACTGCCAGAGGGCAGGGAGAGATGGGATATTGGGAAGGAATTCCTGGCTGTGAGGGTGGGGAGGCCCTGGCCCAGGTTGCCCAGAGAAGCTGTGGCTGCCCCTGGATCCCTGGAAGTGTCCAAGGCCAGGTTGGACAGGGCTTGGAGCAACCTGGGACAGTGGAAGGTGTCCCTGCCGATGGCAGGGGGATGAGATGAGTTTAAGGTCCCTTCCCACTCAAAGCATCCCATGATATTTTTTACTCCATGAGCTAAAAATACATAAAAGGTTGAAAGCATTTTGTGCTCAACCTGTCTTTTCCTTGGAAAAGCCAACTGACACAACTTTAACCTGTATCATGTGCTGTGCTACTGCAACAAAGCTGCCTGAAAAAAAATGCTTTTCATAATAAAGTATATCTATTTTTCTTAATAAGCACTTAAGAACCTCCCTCCTGAGGTTGGATAATTAGAGAAACAGCAGGCAGAGAGAGGCCAGGCAGCTGTCGGATCAGAAGATCTGCTTCAAGTGTCATTAGAAGATGGTATTATTTTAACTGAATATCTTTCAGTGCTAATTCTTTCCTGTAGACACAGGCTGGTAACTGGCTCAGGGCTGTGCTGGGAGTTCCCACCCACGAGAACTTGCATCATTAAACTCTCCACAGTTGAGCAACTTCTCGGTTCCAGTGCCCAAGCGGATGCAGTACCTGCAGTCTCCTGGCACAGGGGAACTGGTGTTCCTGCCCCTGCACAGCCCCAGTGCCACACAGGGAGTCAGCTAAGGAGTACCTTGGGTCATCTCTGGTGGCTTTCATTAGTGACTACAATAAGAAATATTCTACGATGAGACTTCATGATGAAAATAGACTTGGAAGGGGTTAATTGGAGAACGATGGGAAATTCAAAAAATAGTTAATAAATTTTTGTTGGATCCATCAGGTCAATAGTTTAACACTGACACCTCTGTCTTTATGGCTGTCAAGAACAGATAAGCAAGGTGTGTAAGGTGTGATTGTTACCCTGTGCTGGCACCGCTAGGACACCTCCAGTGCTGTGTGCAGTTCTGGGCCCCTCAGACAGGAGAGACACTGAGGGGCTGGAGGTGTGCAGGGAAGGGAACGGAGCTGGGAAGGGGCTGGAGCAGCAGGAGCGGCTGAGGGAGCTGGGGGGGCTCAGCCTGGAGAAAAGGAGGCTCAGGGGGGACCTTCTGGCTCTGCAACTCCCTGACAGGAGGGGGGAGGCGGGGGGGTCGGGCTCTGCTCCCAGGACACAAGGGACAGGAGGAGAGGGAACGGCCTCAAGTTGTGCCAGGGGACGGCCAGGTTGGATGTAAGGTAACTTTTCTGCACAGAAAGGGCTGTCCAGCCCTGGCACAGCTGCCCAGGGCAGGGGTGGAGTCCCCATCCCCGGAGGTGTTCAAGAAACAACAGGATGTACACTTAGTGCCATGGTCTAGTTGACAAGGTGGTGATCGGTCAAACTTGGAGGTCTTTTCCAACCTAAATGATTCTGTCATTCTATGATTCCAAGGTTTGTAACTTCCATTAGTCCTTGATAAGCTAATGTATATCATTAAGATAAAATGAAAGAAAAAAAAGAAAAAGTAGAGCTGGATTGAAATATTGCAAAGCCCAGGGCTCTCCTGATTCATTGCTATTACTGTAATTGCATTTCAGCTGCTTTGAACACTTAATGGCCAATTTCTACAACTTTGCAATTTAGTACTATGGTTCTGTCATTTATTTTTTTTTTAGATTACACTGACATTTTCCTCGGGCCATTTCATAACTCTTTCATTTTGTTCTATTTTACTCTATTCTATTCACTTCACTCTGAAGTGATGGTCCTTTGGGGTTCCCTGCACTCTCAGACCCGTGAGTGAGGGTGCTGAACCCTCCGCAATGTCCTTTGGAGCAGCAGAGGGGACAGCAGGGGAGCCTCCCCTGGTTTGTGTGTGGCAAGGAAGGTCACTTGGCCTGGAAACCGCCAAGGCTCCTGTGTGAGCAGGAAAACGGCTCTTTATGACTGCACAGATCAAAGCAGATACTCCATCCAACCCCATGCTCTCATTTGGGACTTTGGGGTGGAATTTGAGCAAAGGCAGGAGCTGTGGAAGCGTCGGTGCTGTTTGGGGTGCAGGATGCTGGACTGCAGCGCTCGTGGCAGCCTGGCCAGGAAAACACATCAGTGTGACCTCCAGCAGCACATTCCTGGGATCATCCCTCTTTTTGGTTTTTTGTTTCACTCCTCTTCTTGGTGCCTTTTGTGCTGCTCGAAACAGAAAAGCTGCTTTTGTGCCTTATGACTCTGGGAGTGGGGAGCAACCTCACTACACGGCCGGAGCCGGGACGTGATCCCTGTGTAGCTGCCACAGAACCAGGGCACTCATCCCAGGCCTCGGCCGGTGACATCTGATCTCCCCTACCGTTACATCCAGTGCTGAGCAGCTTCCTGCTGTCCATGAATCACACCAGAGAAGGATCCTTTCAATAAAAGCTCCTTTCCAAAAGCTTTTGTTTTTCCTGGAGAAGTTCTCCCCTTCACATCTGATCTGAAGCCCACTTGCCCTGTAACTTTGGATGGCTCTGGGTCAAACCTTGAAAGAGGGATTTTCAGCAGAGCCAGCAGCCAGCGTGCTGATTTTAATGCTTTGCCTTATCTGGGCAGACAGGCTGGCAGTTTCCAGCACACTGGGATCAGAAAGTCACGATTTTGTTAAGATTTCAGATTTAACTTTTGCTGTCATGAAGTGTTAAAGGTCTCTGACACATTGAGCAGATGCACTTTTTGTTTCCCAGATAAATTTGTACGAATAATGTGTCTACATATAATTATCTAACTTGGTTATACATGAGGAATCAATATCCCCAACATTTTGGGCAGAGGCTCCAGTAGTTCATGGTGCTTCAGGAAATCAAATAGGGATTATGCAGTTCATAAGGTAAAAAAAAACACCCCAAAAAGAGGAATACTGACTCAAAACAGCTTGATGACACATTCAAAGCCCACTGAGTCAGTTGGCATCACGTCAGAACCGCTCTGAGGAGGGTTGGCACAGGAGGGGAGACAAACAGATGCCTCTGCAAGGGAATCATGTTTCAGTTGCCAAGCGTTATCCTCCACAAAGCAGTCGGAGCAAAGCTTGGATTGACACCATCGCTGGGGTCTG
Source organism: Cephalopterus ornatus (assembly GCA_013396775.1). NCBI lineage: Eukaryota > Metazoa > Chordata > Aves > Passeriformes > Cotingidae > Cephalopterus > Cephalopterus ornatus. Next base: position 308,622 of record VZRE01011331.1, read on the forward strand.
GTCCCGGCAGGTTGTTCTGCACAGCCGGGGCTCCAGTCCTGGGGCCTGAGTGGTGCAGTGATGTTCAAGAAATAATGAATATTTCATATAAAAATTACTAATTCAGCAGAACAGGGGAGATGGCAAGCTCCAGACAGTCCGTTGTGACATTTGCAGTGTGAATCGGTGACACCCGGCCGGGTGTGAAGGGAACAGAGCCCTGTCGGTGGGACAGGCACCCGGGGTCGGGGCAGGGCTGCGGGACCCCTCGCGGTGTGCAGCCCCCTCCCCGCTCCCCCCGCGGGGTCACGGGCTCCCCGGTGCCAGCACACACAGCGGGGAGGCACAACCCCGGCTGTCTGGCCTCTGCGAGGATCGGGGGATCGGGACCTTCTTCCAGCCCATCCCTAATCAGCCACATGACACAGGGCATGGCGTGGTTTCTATTTTAGGCCACTTTGCCATCTAAAGCTGGACTCTAAGTTTAGGAGGAGTTCCCTGTGGTCACGGGGGAGAGCCAGGACCCTTCGGAGCACAGACTAGTGACGGCTGGATGTGCCTGTGTCACCCCGCAGGCTGGAAGCGCCCGATTCCTGGAGTTTCAGTGCCCTGTAAGCGTGACTGATGTAACCCGTGCCCGTACGAACTGACAGGAATTGCCCTTGTCCTGCAGTGTCCGGCTGTACGGCACAGACACCTCCGTGAGGAGCACCGGGCAGTCCCAGCCGAGGGAACCGGTGAGGGGCTGAGGGGTCCCCGGCTGGGACGGGTCCCTGTCCCCGCGGAACCCCTTCCCCTGCCCGTGACCCCGGACGGGGCAGTGCAGCTGAGATATCGGGGCTTCTGTCTTTACAAAGGTGATTTGTTGGACCAGCTGGTTTGCCTCCAAAGGGAGAACTGCTGGAGGCTCCTTCCCATCCCAGCACAAGTCACGGGCTGTCACTGACCCAGGCCCGCGGCGGCAGCCGGCCCGGTCTGGGGCTAAACCCGCCCGTTTGGTCGCGGCAGCACGACCCCGGCTCCTGTCCCTGGGATCCACACCGGCCCCGACCCCGGCTCCTGTCCCTGGGATCCACACCGGCCCCGACCCCGGCTCCCGTCCCTGGGATCCACACCGGCCCCGACCCCGGCTCCTGTCCC
>VZRE01011331.1:310952-346110 GCA_013396775.1 Cephalopterus ornatus
GAGGGTGGTGAGGCCCTGTCCCAGGTTGCCCAGAGAAGCTGTGGCTGCCCCTGGATCCCTGGAAGTGTCCAAGGCCAGGTTGGATGGGGCTTGGAGCAACCTGGGATTAGTGGGAGGTGTCCCTGCCCATGGCAGAGGGTGGGACTGGGTGGGCTTTAAGGTCCCTTCCCACCCAAACCATTCCATGAATCCGTGACAAGCCCCGGCAGTGCCCTCTGCCAGCTGTGCCACAGTGGGTCCCGCAGCCCCAGCGGTGTCAGCTCACCCTGGATGTCCCCATGTCTGTGCATCTTGTGGGACGTGCAGGACAGAGAACGCCTCTGGCACTGGGAACATGAGTTTCCCTGGCAAAAGTTGGGTTCTCTGTGTTCTTTGTCAGGGCTGTTTGGCTTTTTCACTGTGCCTGAAATCACAGGGCACAGCAGAATAATCGTGGGCTTGTAGTTCAGATGAAGTTCTTGAGTGGGGGACAGCTTATGAGGGTGATCAGGAATGGTTTTCTGTGTTGAGGATATTCCGTACTCAGCTTTCTTCTGTTCTCCAGCTGAATAAGCTGTTGGCCAGGGGTCTGTCTTTTCCAAGATGTTTTTGACTTGGACTGGACATTTGGATGCCTGGCAGGCTGGAAATTAGACACTTGGCATGTTTTTTCTCGTTGCAAACACACCCTTCTACATGCAGTTCTCAGAATGACTCCAGAAACGTTAAGTGCCAAATTAAATATATGACCAGAACTGAAAACCAGCTTGGCTTATTCTGCTGAAAAGTTTTGGTGGTGTTTTTATTTTTCCCAAAAGAAATTTTGTATCTTATAAAAAATTGTCACTTTGTCAACATTTTAATTTTTAAACTTCCCTGGAAAGACATAATTATTTTGAGTTTTCTAAGCTGTGTGTGTTGGTGTTGCTCTGCTGTATTTTTTTTTTTTAATTGAGCTCTAAAATGTGAGATGACACAATTTTTTGCCTAAATCCGTAGGTGACAAATCCTCTGGAATGAAAAATGTCCCTATCTCACTTGGTGTCCAAACTGTGACCATGCTCCTGAATCAGCTGTTCAGCTGTAGAGACCCTTCTCTTGTTTTAATTGATATTCTGCCCAATCAGTGTGGCTGCATTAATTGTACATATGAGGAGATGTGTGACCTTAGGCCTTAACAAGAACAGAACTTTTTAGTATCATTTTGTAGAACTCAATTCTAAAACCCCCCTAAAGAAATTAAACACAAAATATGAAAGTTGCAGGTTATGTCTGAACTTTTTCAACATACTTTCTCTTGAGTTACTCTAATGTTTGACTTCCAGATAATTTCTGAAAGTCAGTTGAAACATTTCTGAGCCCCTAAAGGCTGTGGGAGATGAAGCCACAGGTTTGGGAGCACGTGGGAATTGGCAGGGGCAGGGAATGCTGTGTGTAGGCTCAGCCTGGGTGCCTTGTCTGGGTGAGTGCTGACTGATTCTGCCTCAGAAGCACCAAAAATACTCTTTTTAACAGCCCGTGCAGGCTGTGTTTGGATTCCCTCTGCAGGTTGTGCTGTCAGGAGATGGACTGCAAGTGTTAAAAGAAGCTGCAAAGGCAGAGAGTTCATCCAGCTCTTCAGCACCCACATTCAAATCTCCAGTTTCCATATTGAGCCGTGTCCCCAAATGCTTTTTGTTGTCCTGGAAGGTTCCTGTGTAAGGAACCCAGTAAGGAACAGGGACGAAAGTACAGCTCCAGGTTTCTTCTGGGATTCCCTCAGGAATCCCGGGTGTTCCCTCAGGATTTGGCCTTTTGGTGGGGTATCAATTGCTGGGTATAAATTGCTTTGCAGAACTGTATTTCCAGCCACTGTGTGTGTGTGTGTTAGAGCCAGGCTGCAGCTTCTTTTGTTGTGCTTTTGCCTGACTGACCTTGTGAAGTGCCTCCTGTGCTGCTTTTGTTTGGTGGGGACAGGAACAAGCCATCAGGATGCCAGCACTGCCTCTGGATGAGCTCCAGCTGACAGAAAGGGATCCCAAGACAGGGAAGCTGAGAACTTTACCAGCACTGGTGAGCTCTGGTTTTCCTGAAAGCCAAACAAGAACATTAATAAATAATTGCCTTATATTGAGACTTGGGGGCAAAACCACCCCTTGGTCTGGGATAGGATGAAATTTGTTCAGCTTGCCTGTTAAATAAATCTTTTTTTAATGCATTCAGATAACTGGAATTTATTTACCCACCATAAAAAAACCCCACCAAAACACAACAACCAAATTTACTGTGTTCAACATCTGTGGTAAGCTGTGTTTTCCCAGATCTACTCTTTTGAGGAACAAAATTGTTAGCTGATTAGTGATGTAACCTCTGCTGCAATAGATATGCTCGGGGAGGTTTTGCAAGCCCTGCCTCAAGTTTAGCTCTGAGCTGCAGCTCTGGGATCAGTCCACTCATGATCTCCTACCCTCTGCCTTCAGTTGGATGAAATCAAAACATTAAACCCACAGTAACCCTTTTCTCTCAGAAATAAGGCCTGGAGAGAACCTTCTGGGCCTGTTGCAGGAGTGGGACCATCAGTGCTGCTCCAGCCTGAGCACACTCGTGGGATGAGGCAGAGCTTAGAGCTGCTGCTCACTGTAATTCTCCTTCTACGGTGGGAGGATTTGGGCAAAGCCTGGTGGGTAACCCTGGGAAGTGAAGTGTTTCTTTCTGTATTTGGTGGTTGTGTCAGTTTGAGTTCATGGAATACTGTGCAAGAGCCAGTTCAGAGGAAAAAGAGAGAGTTCAAAGGCTTGACATTAAGCTCCTGCTGCTTGTTCTGAAGGTGTGGGAGGATTGCTTTGCAAGGCTTTGGTTAACAGAAAGCAGGGAGCAACATTACAAATTATCAAGGTCTGGAAATATTGCTGGTAAATCAAGATACAAACCCACTGCCTTGAAGGGTTAAAAAATGGGAAGTTACCAGGGAACTGAATGTTTCTGTCATCAGGAACTGTGGGGATGGGACAAGGAGTAATGGGCTCAAACTGAAAGAGGGGAAACTTAGGTTATATACTGGGAAGGAATTGTTGGCTGTGAGGGTGGGGAGGCCCTGGCCCAGGTTGCCCAGAGAAGCTGTGGCTGCCCCTGGATCCCTAGAAATGTCCAAGGCCAGGCTGGACGGGGCTTGGAGCAACCTGGGCTAGTGGAAGGTGGAACTGAATGGGTTTTAAGGTCCCTTCCCAGCCACACTATTCCATGAAGGTCAAACTGTATTAAAATGCAACTTTGTGTTTCCTAGAATTCCCCGAGCAGTGCAGGTGGTAGCTGGGCATTCCTGTGGCCTGGTCTGGGGATTTAATTCCATGTCTTTGCTTTCTGCAGCACCCAGAAATCAAGGCAGATCGGTCGTTCGTGCTGTACAAACCCCCTCCTGCTGTCAGGGACCCTGCTCTGGTGGAGGAGTTCCTGGAGCGAGCAAAATTCATTGCAGATGACCTGAACTGGCTTCTGGCTTTGCCTCATGACAAATTTTGGTGCCAGGTAATGGTTGTTTTGTGGACACTGAAGACAAGGCATGAACGTGCTGGTGCCTGTAAAAGCCCTGAGCTTGAAATCATTTCCATAAAGATTTGTTTATGCTCTTTGTGTCACTTGGGAAACATTTCAATTTCAATTACTGCACCTTAGAGTGCGAAGAGTATTTCCCTGTGGATTTTCCATTGTGGATTTTAAGGGTTTGCTTGTATTTGATGGGTATGGGAATCCTTTTAGCACTTTTCAGTGTTTTTTGGATTGTTTTTCAACTTAACTGAGCTGCTCATGAGCTCAACCTGTGAATGTGTGAGATTCCCTCCTTCCCATTTCCTTGTCTTTCCTTGTGCCAGGTGATATTTGATGAGACCCTCCAGAAGTGTTTGGACTCCTACCTGTGCCGTGCCCCCCGCAAGTTCGACGGGATGTGGGATTGCCATCCAGAGGTGGATGATGTGCAGAAATCCCTCCATCGGAGTGTCTTCCTCACCTTCCTCAGGATGTCCACCCACAAGGAGTCCAAGGTGAATGTTGCTTTGCCTCCCAGGGCTGTATAGGTTGGAGAAAAAGGGAATCAGAGAAAGGAATCCTGTTTCTTCCTTGCGTGTCCGGTGGCGTTCCTCTCCCCGGTGCTTTTATTGGCCTGATTTTCCATGTGGAGGTGGCAACACTCAGGGCTGAAGTATCTAAACTATGCAGTGATTCCTTAGTTGATTGCCTGGATCTCCTTCCTAAGTAGTAGTTATCCATGTGTGGTGGTGGGATATATCATGGTAAGAGGGGAAAGATCAAGTTGGCCTCTGTGTGGCCACATGGAACAGGCTCTTCAGGCCACCAGCTCCCGAGTGTTCACTCCCTCGGTGCCACATCATCTGTGCTAATACCTGACTGTCCTGAACCTTCCCCAGGTTTTGGACACATAGTGAAATTGCTCTGAGTTCCTGTCTTCTTGCATCATCAGGCATTTGGCCTGGAGAAGAGAAGGCTCCAGGGAGACCTGAGAGCCCCTTCCAGGGCCTAAAGGGGCTCCAGGAGAGCTGGAGAGGGACTGGGGACAAGGGATGGTGGGACAGGACAAGGGGAATGGCTTCCCACTGCCAGAGGGCAGGGAGAGATGGGATATTGGGAAGGAATTGTTGACCCTGAGGGTGGTGAGGCCCTGGCCCAGGTTGCCCAGAGAAGCTGTGGCTGCCCCTGGATCCCTGGAAGTGTCCAAGGCCAGGTTGGATGGGGCTTGGAGCAACCTGGGCTAGTGGAAGGTGTCCCTGCCCATGGCAGGGGGTGGGACTGGGTGGGCTTTAAGGTCCCTCCCCATCCAAACCATTCCATGATTCTATAATTAAAGACACACTCAGCACTAATGGTATGAGTGCGGCTCCCATCAGGAGCCTTGGAATTTTCACCAGGCCTTTGGGCAGGATGGATGAGGCACCTTGTGTTTTAGCAACTACTCCCTTGATCTCCTCATTGGTTCATGATATGTTATTTAGGGATAAATTATTTAGGAAAGGGCTCGTGGTGAGAGCTGGAGGACAGGGACAGGAGCAGGTAGAAGGAATGCTGGATCCAGGCGCTGGCACCACTTCAGCAGAGGCACTCAACACCTCTGTGGGCTCTTTCATTCCAGGGTCTGATTAAATCTCACCTCTCCAAGAGGCAGGCGAGCATTTGAAACCATTTTATAGCTGAGTGATTTGAGGGGAATGAATGGTCTGTTGTCATGCAGGAGTCAGCAGGAGTTCTGGAAACTGGACCTGTCCCTCTGCTTCAGCAGGGAGAACGTGCCCTGCCTTTCACCAGAACTGAAAACATTCGCTGTCACGGGCAAATTGGGCTTCTGGAAATCCAAAATCACGTTTCAAATGTTTGCTTCTCAGTGTCAGACCTTTCTTTCATCTAGAATTTTGGAAGAAATTCCCTCGGTGTGATGAGTGTTTGGCACAGTGCTCAGCACTCAGGGTACAGAGCTGCAGCTCCTGGGCCTTTTTTCATGCTTGTCACTGATTCTGTGATCTCTGGTGCCCAGATTCTGCTCTCCCAGGGTCCAAAAACCTCAGGCTGTGACCTGGGGTGTGTTCTGTGAGTGCCAGTGAGACTGTGCCTGTGCCTGCTCACTCACTCCTGCTCCTGAGCTGTTCTGTGCCAGCTCAGCTGTTTGTCCCCAGGGTGGGGACTCGTGAACTGCAGGGACATTTTTGGGTTAACTTTTAGGTAGATAATTCACTTCATGGTGAAGAAATCAGTGGCAGTGACAGGCAGCTGGGAATGTGGAAGTAGATGTCTGCACAGAAGCTGTTTCAAGCGGAGTTGCTGCTTTCTCTGAAACCAAATCCTTAATACACCTTTGAGAGAGGTTTTTATACGGGTGTCACTGTAATGCTGGAGTTAACTCAGAGCAATGTGTGGATTATCCTTTAAATTACCTCTGTTTTCTTTCTTTGTAGGATCATTTTATCACTCCCTCTGTCTTTGGAGAAATCATTTACAACAACTTCCTGTTTGACATCCCTAAGATTCTGGATCTCTGTGTGCTTTTTGGGAAAGGAAATGGACTCCTGCTCCAGAAGATGATTGGTGAGTTAAAGCCAAGGAACAACTTGTTGCACTTATGCTTTTCCTTACTTGTATGACAAGTGACAAGTGGGGTTTTATACCAGTGTTACCACTCTGAAAATGAATTGTTCAGCAGCAACTAGAATCTATCATTTCTAGATCAGATTGTGCTTTTCTTTATTCTTGTGCACTTCATTTATGCCAAGGAAACATCATGTCATGCCTTGCTGCCCCAAGCTGGGCTCTTGCTTTTAGGCTTGAACCAAGGCTCAGTCCTTTCCCATGCAATTAAATGTGTCCTCAGCCATTATGAGAGGAATGTGGTGGCTCTGTGAAATTCTGGAACAGATGGGAAGGAGCAAACAACTCCTGGGCAAAGAGGGAGGAGGTTGGAGATGGGGCACAGTCCATGTGAGCGCTTCTGTTCCCAGAGCAGGGAGCCAAGGGAAACGCTCAGCGTGAGGTAACCACGGCTCTGTGAAGTGGCAGAACTTGAATTTTCAAAGCAGACATTGATGTGTTTAGTGCCTGCAAACCACAAACACTTCAGAGTGTTGCTCAAGCTGTGCTTACCCCTGGATTTCTCTGTGTGCACACAAAGCCTGAGTGGCAGGGACAGTAAGGAATGTCTCAGCTGTGGACGCCAGAACCTGAGGGATGAAGATGGAGCATATTGATTTAACTTCTGTGTTTATTTGTGCTCCCTTCACAAAGGAACTTCTTGTGATCTTTAACATCACCTGAGCACAGCTGCAGGAGTATCTAGGCTTGGATTAAGTGAGCTCTTCTTAGTAAATACTCGCCCACTTTGAATGAAGCTCATGGGATGAAACTTTCCCCTTTCTTTAGTAGCTATTTTTGTCTCATTTCCAAGCTCACTAACAAGAGAAGTGTTAGGGACCATGTGACGCAGCCAGATTTCCAGCCAGAAAAGCTGAGATAAACCTTTGCATTTTTAAGCCCTTTATCCTTTTTTTTCAGTAATTTCTACTCTAAATTCCTCTCTTGAGCCTCAGAGGTGGGAAGAAAGGCATGACAAGATAGATAGATCTCTTTGAGATGTGAAGCTTAGATTATCTGGGATTTAAAATATTGCAAAGAAGACCTGAGTGTACGAAACCTCCTTTGAATTATGCTCTGGAGTGTCACACAATAATTCTGCACACAGGTGGCCAAGGATTTGCCCACCTGGTTATTTCATTAGGTTGTGACAATGATGGCACGAGCAGTTCTGGGGCGTAATTCATACCTTCATAAACTTTAGCTTCTTCTCAGGGCTTAAATTTTTCTGAAACTCATCTCATAACTCTTGCCCAAGCTCTGTCCTTGCTGGAGAACTCTTAATTTTCATTGTCTGAACAGTAATTCCCAGGAAAATAGGAGCCTCAGTGCTTGGTGAGGATTTATGGCATGGCATTCCTCAGTGGAGTATTTTGTAAAGATAATGGAGCCCCAGTAATGTAATAGCAGGTGTTACTAAAGCCTCATTACCTTTAAGAAATATTCTGCAGCACATTTTCCAGTGTGTGCTGAACTGTTATCAGTAATTAAAAGTCAACTCCAGTTGTCAAATAAAGGAACTGGGGATGTTCAGTGATAGTATTTGCATTATTCATTGATCCAGCCCCTGGAGCATGAATCATCTGACACCTCTGCTCCACTCTCATGAGCATATTCCCACTGCTGCATCTCCAGTGGCACTGGGGAGCTGATGGAGCAGCTTTTTGGGAGCAGAGCCTGTGCTTGTGCTGGGGATTGAGCTGTGTCCTACGTGGTCATGAACTGTGTCTGGGGGGTGTCAGTAATATCCCAGGCACAGTGTTACGGGTACAATGTCCCAGGTACAATTTTCCGGTGCCAGTTTGCTCACTGCTGTCAGTGCCTGAACTAATGGAAATGGTCTTCTTCCCCTTTCCAGAAAATATCTTCACTCAGCAGCCAAGTTACTTCGGTGACCTGGATGAGACTCTGCCCACTGTCCTCCAGGTACTGCTTTCCTCCTGGGATTTCTGCTGGAACTGTGGCTGGGCTTGGAGAGTGGAAGGGAACAATTGTAGGCAGGCAGGCAGTTCACAGAACCCTGGAATACCCTGAGTGGGAAGGGACCCCCAAGGACCATCCAGTCCAACCCCTGGCCCTGCACAGACACCCCAACAATCCCACTCTGTCCCTCAGAGTGTTGTCCAAACCCTCCTGGAGCTCTGGCAGCCTTGGGGCTGTGCCCAGTGCCCTGGGGAGCCTGGTCAGTGCCCAACCAGCCTCTGGGGAAAGAACCCTCTCCTGAGATCCAACCTGACCCTGCCCTGCTATTGCTTCCTTTCCCTAGTTTATGTTAATGTGTCTTGGAGGTTTTGAGCCTTTATCTAAAACTATTACTTGGTGACTCTCCCATCACCTTCCTTTGGCTTCTGGCCTTCCCTGCAGTCAATCTCAAGGAATTTTCATTGGGCAGTTCAGGGGAAGAATTAAACTTAAATCAACAAAATAGAAACCATGAGAGGTAGTTTAGGACAGTGGAGTGGGTTAGAGATAGCGCTGCAGGTTCAGGAGTAAGGGAAGATTTGATGCAAGGGGTGCTCTGTAGCTGTGCAAAAGCTATTTAGCACCTCTCCATGTATCAGCTTTCCTTTATATAAACAGCTTTTATATTCCCCAGACTGAGCAAGCAGGATTCACATTTAACCTGAGGGGGAAATCAAGGTGTCTCGAAGTCTTTGTACACTGAAATGCCATGTTTATGTGCTCAAAAAGCTGCCCTATGCACAAAAATAAACACGAGGTATTTATAAGAGCATGTAGTTACTGGACAAGGGGGGAAGGGCTTCAAACTGCCAGAGGGCAGGGATAGATGGGATATTGGGAAGGAATTCCTGGCTGTGAGGGTGGGGAGGCCCTGGCACAGGTTGCCCAGAGAAGCTGTGGCTGCCCCTGGATCCCTGGAAGTGTCCAAGGCCAGGTTGGACGGGGCTTGGAGCAACCTGGGCTAGTGGAAGGTGTCCCTGCCCATGGCAGGGAGCAGAACTACATGATTTTTGAGGTCCCTTCCCACTCAACTACTCTATGATTCCACCATTCTGTATCATTTACCCCAAGACACCTATAATGTCACTTAACTTTTTGGAAACCTACATTGTTCTTTTTTTCCCCGTGTGTTAAGAAACTGTTAGAGGTAGATCTCAGAGGTGATACCACATTTTAAAAATATCCTGGGATTCATTTGAAACCTTCAAATGAATTACTGGGGAGGGCAGCAGAGATTCCATTTGCCTTTTGCGCTCTGCCATATCAGAACAGTTTGCAGAACAGTGGTTTTGGTAACCATTGCAGCTGGCAGCTCCTCCCCAGAACCTCTGTTTATAAACAAGAACCACAAAATCTGTCCTGCCAGCCTCAGGGAGGAGGGCAGGAGGGCTTTGGGAATAGCTCACAAACAGGAGGTATTACAGAAACAGTCCTAAATTGCATTTGGGATGGGCAGTGATTGTTCCCAGGCTAAAACTTGCCTTGCTCCTGGCTGTTAACGCTGCCCTGTTCTCTTGGTTTAGGTGTTCAACAATATCTTGCACAAGTGTGGTTTGCAGTGTGAAGGAGCCTCTGCTGAGCCCCAGAAACTGGAAGAGAAAGTCAGTGTGACTGCAGGGAACATGCCCCTCCAGGTAAGGCTGCTCCTCCCTGGGCTGTGCCCATCGTGCTCCTGCAGCCTGAGACCTTGGAGGGCCGTTCTGTTCCCAAAAACTGGTGGCTGACACAGCACGTGGTTCCATGTCATTGTTTAACTGTCATGGGATGTGATGATCAAACCTTCCCACCCTGAGCTGGTTGCTTTGCTCACGTGCATGTCACCCATATCCATTGTAAAGGGGGGTGGTTGAAACCTGGCACCTTTTTTGCTTAACTAGCTCATGAATGATGTAGCAGAATGTCCAACAGAATTGTCCCCCTGACCCTGGCAGTGATTAGAGCTGGGTTTTTTCCTTCAGGAGTGTGTTTAACCACAATGTACTTTAACTGTAGCTAATTAAGAGGGGTTTCAGGTGCTGGGGACTGTACAAAGACAAGCCCTTGTCAGTGAGAGTGGTCTACAAAATCTTTGCCAATCAGTTTGTGGGGGGGGGGGTTGTTTCAGCTGCCCTGGTAAAGCATCTTGCACTGGACCAGGCTGCTGAAATCACCCCTTTGATTCCCATGTCTCTGTTTCCCATGCAGTGCTTCCAGCTACATGGGGAATGATTCCATGTGTGGAGGGTATTTTTAGAACAAAGCCACTGTCCAGAACAGGATCTGATGAGAATCCCTGTAATTTCACAGGATCTTTAATGAAAGCAAGCAGTTGGGATTGCATTATGGATCTTTGAAGGATTTAGGAGTTTAAAGGAGTTTAGGAGGCTTTAGGAGAGATGTTGTCTCTGCCCCCAGACCCTGTGACAAGTTTACAGTTTAGACTCTGCAGTCAGGAAAAGGCCTGGCCTGAATATGCTGTGTCCCTGTTGGTAAATACACTGTGTTCCTGGAAAAACTTGCTTGGCTCTTCCCTCAGTAACTGCTCTTTCCCCCTCAGGAGCTGAAGGACATTGTGCTGTATTTATGTGACACCTGCACAACACTCTGGGCCTTTCTTGATGTCTTCCCCTTGGCTTGCCAGACCTTCCAAAAGCACGAGTTTTGTTACAGGTACGTCTTGCTCTGCAGGCAGAGCTCATCCTGGCAAAGTGAAAACACTGAATGTGCTGCTGTGTCCTGTCCCAGTCCCTCCCTCATTAAGAGAAGACAGATTTAATGCAGAGGCTGCTGGGCTCACACTGACAGGAACGCAGCAGAATAAATAAATGGATAGGGATGTCTAGATTTGCTGTTATATTTCACCTTCAGCACTGTGAGTGGTCCTAGAGCCAGGCATCCATGACAACTTCAAAACCCAGCTGGACAGTACTTGGTGTGCTCTGCGAAGGGTGGAGAGGGATGAGTTGTGGACATAAAGATCTTCCTGCTGTAGGATCCAAGCAAGGGAAGCAGAAAATATTTCATACTCATGGTCCTTCAAGGGCTGAAAACAAGTGGGTTTGTTTGATATTATGCCCAAGTCTTATGGTAGAGAGCATTACTGAGGTCTGGCAAAAGCTGGGTGCCTGGGAGAGGGTGACAAGGTGACCACGGAAATGAGTCAGGATGGGCTCAAGGTCCAGACAGCCCAGTCTGTCCCCACACAGGCTGCAGGTCCTTGAGCAGCACCTTCCCACAGTGCTCCAGGTGGTTTAATCCCCCACATCACCATTGCCTTCACCATCCCTTGTTTAGGATTGTGAAGTGTTAATTTACTGTCCTTATTTCCCCTGTTTTGTATGCTTAGTGTGAGCAAACACGGGTTTGTATTTCACTTTTGCTTCCAGTCAAGTTGCAGAGCTCTGAAGTCTTTAGGGAGCACAGGCTGAGTGACCTGCTCTCTGTCCTCCTTGGGTGTTGTCTCCCAAGTTGGATTTTGGAAGGAGAACAGGGTGCTGGGGTGCCAGTGGCTCTTTGGGCTGGCAAACAGCACTGCTTCCATGCCTGGGCACTCAGAAGGGGAAACCTTTGGCTTTTCATTCTCCTGCTGATGTCAGAGATGTGCTGAAAGAGTCTCGATCTCTGTGCAGTGAGACAACAGCAACATTTTCATCTTCAGTATGGCCAAATGGCTGGGACTTTGGAAATTTGGAATGTGGGGAGGAAAGACTGATTTGTGTCATTTGGAACCTCTGAGCTCAACCAATCTGCTGGCACTTGCTAATTCCTCTCCCCCTCGAAAAGTATCGACCAGCTTTGCTACATTTGCCTCAAGGACACTGCTTTAGCATGGTCGGCTCTTAATGAGCGACGTGGAGAGAATGTTCCTGGTGGAGTCCAGCCAGACCTTCCTGCAGAGTGCTGGGAACCATTAACGTCTCCCTGCTGGTACGGCGGTGCTGGCTGTGTTCTGGGAGGGCATCTCTCCAGGTCTCTTGGTGCCCTGTCCCTGAAGGAAAGGGTCTGTGTGTGCTGCCTGGAACGGAATCTGGGCCAAACTTGCTCTGCTTCCTCCCTGCCCCATCCTATTGGAACATCCTCTTGGGCTTTCAGCATGTGGGGTACCTTCAGCTAAATGCCTGCCTGGAGCAGAGCTGAACAGCAAGGCCAGTAAGGGTGGTTGGAAATCATATCCCACTTCATGCCCAGTGCTTGGCACACAGCAAGAGGGCCAGGAGGATGTTGGAGTGGGAGGGGGTGTTTCAGGGTAGACTCAGACTGGGTTAAGTTTTGGGCCCCTCATGACACTGAGGGGCTGGAGGTGTGCAGGGAAGGGAACGGAGCTGGGAAGGGGCTGGAGCAGCAGGAGCGGCTGAGGGAGCTGGGGGGGCTCAGCCTGGAGAAAAGGAGGCTCAGGGGGGACCTTCTGGCTCTGCAACCCCCTAACAGGAGGGGGGAGCCGGGGGGGGGGTGGGCTCTGCTCCCAGGGAACAAGGGACAGGAGGAGAGGGAACAGCCTCAAGCTGTGCCAGGGGAGGTTTAGATTGGATATCAGGGAAAATTCCTTTGTGGAAAGGGCTGTCCAGCCCTGGCACAGCTGCCCAGGGCAGGGGTGGAGTCCCCATCCCTGAGGGGGTTTCAAAGCCGTGTGGATGTGGCACTTGGGGACAGGGGTCAGTGGTGGCCTTGGCAGTGCTGGGGGAAGGTTGGACTCGATGGTCTCAGAGGACTGTTCCAACCTGTGTGATTCTGTGTCTGTTGGCTCTTTGCAGCTCTGTGGTGGGAATGTTTTTGGGTTGGGCAGATGGTTCTGATAAGTACCAGGGTGCTTTTCAAATGCATTTCTTCCCTACCTCTTCAAAGGCACCTCAGTGGTTTCCTGAGTGTGATTTCCTTTGAGTGCTGCTCTTTCTTGTGTATATGCCTGTGTTTTAGGGGGAAAAAATAACAAAATGGGTGATGCTAAGGAGTACTGCTGGTGAGGAGGGTTTAATGAAACCAGCCATTAGATTTGTCTTTTAGCAAATGGTTTTTGGAACCTCAGCTGACAGTTACTGGTTTGTTCCCCCTTTCGGCAGATTAGCTTCATTTTATGAACTGGCAATTCCTGAGCTGGAATCTGCAATCAAGAAGAGGCATTATGAGGATAACAGGTGAGAATGACTGCAAGGGTTGGCCTTGGCTTTTCAGAGAGGCTTCCCAGGGCTGAGTTAAAAAATTCACTTCATGCTGCTTTACCCATCCCTGGGGAGTCTTTCTGTCCCTTTTTTATGCTGCTTCGAAGAGCTCTGGAGAGGTGACACTTGTAATTCCAAATTTTCCTGGGCAGTGGGGTGACTAATCATTTCTTTCAGTGCTGTGTAAGAAGGAATTTGATGGGAGGTGCATTCAGTTTGTAACCAAGTGTGAGAACAGGGATGGTATCTCTGTGTACAGCTTGGTCTCATTGGAAGGCACAGGCTGTGCTGGTACACTGTGGGTATCCTGTGTGGAGCTGTCAGGACAACTGAGGGTTGAGAAGAGCTTTGTTTAGAGTATGGATTTTCCTTAATGGCTGTGAAATGGCTCCAGTTTCTGGTCTTTGCAGCAGGGAAATGATTTTGCTAATGAAATCCCTCTTTTAGAAGGTTAACTCTGGCATGAAGGTGTGTTACAGATTCTTGTGCTGCCACCAACAGTGTCTTTTGCTCTCTCTGAAGTGTTTTTGCTGATTTGTGGAGGAGGATTTCGCATTCCAGGAAGAAGATGATAGAAGCTTTTCACATCCTGATAAACCAAGTCTGTCTGCAGCCCATCTTAGAGAGCAGGTATTGGCACTTGGCTCTGTGCTCCTCGCCAGGTATTTGATTGCTGGGGGGGGAAACTGTTTCCTCATTTACAAATTTACTGGAGAAAATGAGCAGATACTGCTATTTGTCTTGGGGCTACAGCCAAAGACTTGGCTGAGATCAGAATTCTCTTGTCCTGTGTATCAGGAATGTTCCAGATGAAGCTGTTTGGTCCAGAATCTCTGTGGTGAGCTGTGGTCCAAGGAGCTTTCTAACCACAGTTTATGCAAATTCTAATTGTGTGTGTAGACACCTTGGCTGACACCCCACAGAAGTGGTGCAGAGTTAGAGACCACTGAAAGCAGTCATTTTAAACCTGGATGCTGCTGCCCTTATCTAGTTCTTCCCCATTCCTGTTGGAAAATTGTTAACTGATAGCCCTGAGTAATCTCAAAAGGAAGGCAAGTATAAACTATCCTGATTTTAAAGCAGAGAAAAGAAGTGAAATGACCCAAAATTGTACACTGGGGACAGAGCCAAGAACCTGGATCCCAGCTGCCAGGCCAGTGCTCCCTTGGGCTGGTCTCTCTTCACCTGTGCTCCTGAAGCTGGTGTAGGTTCCTGGGCTCTGGGGCTCTTGCTCTGTTTGGATGTTTCCCCTGCTTTGATAGCAGTAGAGCTGCCCAAGATGAGCAGTTTATTTGTGGAATTCATGGAATCACAGAATATCCTGAGCTGGAAGCAACCCACTGAGCCCAACTCCTGACCCTGCACAGGACACTGACAAGAATCACACCACAATTCCTTATGAGATTGGATTTGCTATCTTGACTTCCTCTATGACCTGGACTTTATCCCTCAATCTGTCTGTGCTGTAAATCCAATCCCTTCAAGGAGCAACAGCAGCCTTGCCTTTCCCCTGCTTCCCTGGGATTGGCTTTCAGTCCCCACTGGAATATTGAAAGTATCAACGAACCAGAGTGACATGTTCAGATCTCTCAGCTGTTAAGGACTACAAATACTTCAGAGGAATTAAGGGGAATGGCTCTAAGCTCAAGGAAGGCAGGGTTAGATGGGATTTTGGGAAGGAATTGTTGGCTGTGAGGGTGGGGAGGCCCTGGCACAGGTTGCCCAGAGAAGCTGTGGCTGCCCCTGGATCCCTGGAAGTGTCCAAGGCCAGGCTGGAGCAGCCTGGGCTAGTGGAAGGTGTCCCTGCCCATGGCAGGGGGTGGGCTGGGGAGGTTTGGGCACTGTGGCCAGGGTGCAGTGGGAGTTTGGTGGCAGAGGTTCTTGCACAGGTGAGCACATACTTCCTGGGAGGTTCACTGGTGTCATCCCAAGGCATATAATAAAGGCACAATTACAGAGGCACTACACACCCTTTTCTGCTCACTGCAAGTCTGAGCCATCAAACTATTTGTAAAGCCTGTCTTGTAATTCTGAGTGTGATACAGCTTTAGATGTAGCTGCCTGAAATGTTTGCTGAAGCCATAAGAGGGGCTTGTTTCCATTTGACCCTTTGCTCCCATGAAAGCCAAAAAGTGGCCTGGAATGTTTTTAAATGGGGGTTTTGCCTTGATGTGTGAGTGTGACTAGTTTGGTTGGTGAGGCAGAACATGGAGCTTGTGCAGTGGGGCAGCCTTAGCTCTGAGTGTTCACCCTGCTGTGTTTTCTGCAGCTGTGAGAATATTCAGCCATTTATTGAGGAATTTCTACAGATCTTCACCTCAGTGCTTCAGGAGAGGAGGTGAGTGTGGCTGGGAAGGAGCCCGGGGGTAGGTACCTCCTTCTTCTCCCATTCTTTACACCAGGATTGCCTGACACAGTGTTATGAGGCTTTGGGGAGTTAGAAATCATTCCGAGTAGTTGGGAAAACTGCAGTGAGAGGATTTCAGTCTGCAGCACAGACCTCTTTGTAAAGGTGAGGAGGATGCTGCATGACACTGAGGAATGTTATTCTTCACTCTCTTTAATCCAGGCTCCCAAGGAGGAGAGTAGCAATTTAGCCATTAGCTCCCTTGACAAGTTAGGCTGTTATTAGTGACCTGTGCTTTCCAGCTGGGGTGACCACACCACAAAGACATTAAACGCTAATGCTGGACATGCAAAGTAAGTGACAGAACTGGGAATTCCATCTCGTCCTCCTGGCTGTGCTGGCATTCTGAGCATCTTCACACCATAAACCACATTTCCCTGTAATGCAGCACTGGGTTACAGCCCCTCACACTGAGGGTGTTCCAGCTGGCTCTGAGGGCCTGGGGGGAGTGTTGCTGCACTGTAGTGGGAGCAAAATCAGGCCTGGCAGGAATCCAGGACTGGGTGAGAGGTTCTGTGTGTTCCTACCTGAGCACTGAGGCAGTCAGGGAGGCGCAGCAGGGGTGGGAGTGGTAATTAATTGAGTTCAGCTGATTAAACTTGCAATTTCAGATTTCTCCGTGACTACGACAAGCTGTTTCCCGTGGAGGACGATGTCAGTCTGCTCCAGCAGGCATCCTCCACACTGTATCCTCTGCTCCCACCTTGGGGGTTGGATTCCTTCTCACTAGGGACATTTCCTCTGTTGCTGCCTCTGGTTAAGCTGTAACGAGAGCTGGAAAGTTTTCCCTTAAAAAAAAAAAGGAGCGGGGGGTCAGAGAAGCTGCCCCATCCCTGGAAGTGTCCAAGGCCAGTTCTGAGCAACCTGGGCTAGTGGAAGGTGTCCCTGCACATGGCAGGGTGTGGGATGGGATGAGCTTTAAGGTCCCTCCCAGCCCAAACCATTCCATGGGTGTTGATGTAGGCACAGGCTTGGGAGCCACTGACAATCACAGTTATTCCAAGGTGATCTCTGAACATGCACATCCAGGAATGTCCTTAACTCTGTGCTCTCAGAGACGAGACCAGGACAGCCTATATCCTCCAGGCAGTGGAAAGTGCCTGGGAAGGGGTGGACAGGAAAAAAGGGCAAGTTGTTAAAGATCCAGCAGCACCAGCAGCATCTAATGGAGCATCAGCAATAGTGGAGAGCTGTGCTGAGGACAGGGAGGATCCAGGGGCTGCTTGTGCACCGCAGGATGAGGTGGGTACAGCCTGTGGGTGGGACAGGGCTCTGCTCTGCCTGCCCTTCATTCTGTGTGAGGACAGGCTTGGTTTGCTCAGTTTTGGTGACAACATGAGATTTAGTGTTTTGGAGAGATTGCCTTGGGAAAGGAGAACTGAATCCACACCTGAATCCCGCTTTATCTCTCAGCAAATTGCTTGTAACTCCCATGGCTTGGGTCTTCCCTTGCTGGGGATTATTCAAATACTCTGCCTCATCCCTGCAGTTCATGTGCATATTTTTAAATGCACAGCTCCGAGGAAGGGATTCTCCAGAGTGTCCTTGCTGGCTTGGGGACTGACAAAAGCAGTCGTGTGCCCATCTCTGTGTTCAGATTCGAACAGCTGATTTCTTTTGACTCCAGCCTCAGCCTTTTGTGTGTTAAAGCTCTGATAGCCCAGACCACTGCTCTCCCTTTGTTTCTGAGCTCTCCTGCCTGCCCTCAGCTGCTGTCCCTGCCCAGTAACCCCAGTTTGGTACCCGCAGTGTGCTGGTGCAGCGGCTGCGCCCGGCGCCCACATGTCCGGTGTGGAGCTGGACTCGCTCATCTCCCAAGTGAAGGACCTGCTGCCTGACCTCGGGGAGGGATTCATCCTGGCCTGCCTGGAGGAGTATGGATACGACACAGAGCAGGTGATCAACAACATTCTGGAAGATAAGCTGGTGCCACACTTGAACAAGCTGGACCGAAGGATGCAAAGGTGTGGCACAACTCCTGGTTGGTTGGTTAGCATTTAGCACTTTTCTCACTGAAGGCTCAGCACTTGCAGAGCGCTGAGAAGGTGCATGTGTGTATTTTTGGGGTGTGTAACTGCAGTGAGAGCTTCTCCTTGTCACCTGCCAAGGAGTAGAACATTCTCTGCTCAGTGTTTGAGTAGGGCAGGTTCTGGGCTGTGATTTGTGACAGGGACAAAACGACTTGTACATTAAATGCTCAAATAAGCACCATTAAAATTCCATCACTGGGACGCTGCGCTGGGCAACAGAATATGTTGCCTTCAAAA
This sequence comes from Cephalopterus ornatus, assembly GCA_013396775.1. Classification (NCBI taxonomy): domain Eukaryota; kingdom Metazoa; phylum Chordata; class Aves; order Passeriformes; family Cotingidae; genus Cephalopterus; species Cephalopterus ornatus. Next base: position 328,811 of record VZRE01011331.1, read on the forward strand.
GTTACTTTGCTGCAGAGTTTGGGGTCGTAGGTGTGGAAATCCCAGGTGTCCTGCAGGGAAGGGCATCTTCAGAGGGGCTCATTCAGCTGCAGTTCACCCTGCAGGGTCAGACGTGGCTATCCAACAGGCTGCTGGTCTGTGAGGGAAGTTAGACCAGGCAGAGGTTGGGAATGGGAATTCAGACCCATTTTTATGTGTCCTCTGACAAACTTGCCAGGCTTGTCCTGCTTCCCTGCGTTGTACAAGGGGTTTATAGCTGGTGGCAGGATTGAGTTGCTGGAGTTTGCCTGCAGCTGTGAGTGTGTTTTTGTGCTGCACCAGCAGTTCCTGACGGAGTGTCAGGATGTGAATGTGCTGTTTGTTCACATTTCATGGAGGAGTGGGCAGACTGTCTCACTGTTGCGTTAAAGGGAAGCATCTTTATCAGAAAAACTATGGAAAAAAATCCTGGTTTTTCAACAATCTTGGTGCTCCCAAGCCAGATCTGCTGACTTTGGCACAACTGGTGGGCTTAAAGAAGGGTTGGTTTTTCTGCAAAGCCAGCAGTTAAATGAGATAGAGCTGGATTTTTTTTTTCACCCCTGCCTTTTTCATCTTGAAACAAAGCTGTTGGCTCAATAGGAAAAGTCCAATTCTGATCCCTGCTGATCTATAGGTGAGCACAGCAGCGTTTGCAGCTGCCCAGCTGAGCTCACTGCACACCAAAATCAATGGCAAAGAACAGCTTTTTGTCTTACAAGTTGAACAAACTTAAACCTGGAGCTGTGAGAAAGATTTAAGAAGGAACCACAGGGAGATAAATATCTTGCAATCAGCAGCAGCAAATTATTGGAATTTTTTCCAGCCTGTAATTCATCATACTTAGTGTTTGTCTCTACTGAGTCAGTGTGGAGAGCAGGCAGTCTGTCGAATATTCCGTGGTGCTGCAGGGTTTGACTGACTCTGAAAGGAGCCAGGAGAGTTTCCTTTTGGCTCTCTGGGAGTTGCTTTAGTTTCCCCACAAGGATAAGATTTGGAGGCTGCCTTGTAGCTCAGACTAGAGCTGTGAAGGGAAGGGGTGACCCAGAGCCACGGGGAGGGTCTTGGTGTGCTCTGGATGACTTTGGGACTGAGAAAGAATGAACCAGGGGCTCAGGGAGGAGAGGATTTGGCCTTCCTCACTTGACTTTTGTTTTTATCCTCTCTCCTCGTGTTTTTTCTAACAGACAGCTGAAGCCAGACCCTACTCCCCTGGTCACCTCTCGCTATAATGTTTTCCAGAATGATGAGTTTGATGTTTTCAGCAGGGACTCAGTGGATGTGTCTCGGATACAGAAAGGCAAGAGGTGAGTGTCCTGTCCCTGCTCATTAACTCTGGCTGTCAGGGGGAATAAATACCTGTGAACCTGCACATTTATATCTCCCACAAGCCTCCTGCAGGAGTGTGCTGGCAGGGGATGAGGCTCTATCAAAACTGTTTCCCACCTGTCTGTCTGGGAAAGGAAAGTGAAATATGAGGGGGGGGTTGGTTTCAGGTGGTGCTTTTCCTAATTGGCTTTGCTGTGTCTGCTGCTGGAGGTGGCTCTGCCAAGCTCATTTGTAATGGCAGGCTCTTGCTCCTTGGGCTTAATGTTAAACTTGTACTGAACAACAAAACCTTGAAAAGGACTATCTCTGGGCCTGGGATTGTGACTCAGAGCTGAGAATAAATAATGATCTGGTTTAGAGCCAAGAGAAGCTTCAATATCCATCTACTCCAAAATCTGATAACACTGAGTGCCTCAGACACCTTGTGTTGTTCCTGCTGCCGTGAGCTCCCTGCACAAGGGCATTTGGAGTCATGGAGTAGTTTGGGTTGGAAGGGACCTTTAAAAGTCATTTAGTCCAGTCTCCCTACAGTGGGCAGGGATTTCTGTAAAACCCCACCAGTTTTTGCTTTGTTTTCTGCCCAGTTTGGTGTGTTGTGCTGTGCCACACTCCATGCAGATTTAGCTGCTGGCTCCCCTTGATATCAACTCTGCCTCTATAATATGGTTCCCTTAGTTTCAGATTCTTTTTAGTCATACCCCAGAATGGTTTGGGTTGGAAAGGACCTTAAAGCCCATCTTGTTCCACCTTCCACTACACTCTAAACACTATCTGTAACCAGCCAAGTGTGATCTTTGTGTTGGGATGTATTTACACAGAAGACAACTAAAAATCTGGCTGCAGTTTGAGCCCCATGACCATAAGAGCTCCCAGTTAAGGTTTTGGTTGCAAAGCTGCCTCAGCCTCTCAGGAGAAACCCACTTTTGTCCCAAGTCCAGCTCCTCAGGGTGGTGCCACTGTGCTGATCCCCGTTTGGCTGGGCAGGAAAGGGATTTCTTTTCTCTCTGGCCAAGACTTTTGACATGTGCCACAGCTAAGAATTCCCAGACCTCACCTTTCTCCTCACGGTGTTGCCTTGCTCAGTGCAGGCAGGTGCCCTGTGCACATGTGTGTTGATTTATCCCTGTCTCCCAAAGCCTTGCCCAGGTGAGCTGGGGAGACAGGGATAACCCAAAGCCTTGTGCACAGGTGAGCTGGGTTCTCCCTCTCTCCCAAAGCCTGGGCTGGGTTCTCCCTGTCTCCCTAAGCCTTGCACAGCTGGGCAGCTGCTGCAGCAGCTGGACAAGGCCCAAGAGCCCCGGGTTCAGCACAGAGCACCCAGTGGCTGGAATAACCTGCTCGGAGCTCCCTCTGCAGATCACTTGGAGAGCTCTGGGAGCTGTGAGCGATCCCTGAGCTGGGCTGGGGGGCCCTGCTCCTACAGCACTGCCCTCCAGCTGCGTGGGAGGCTGAGCCCTCTCTCCAGTGGCACCATCACTCCATGAGAAGTTCTCATCTCTCCTGCTGTAGTTAAGTGACCTCTTGGGTTTGTCCACTTACTGCTGCTCTTCTGGTGTCTTCTGGCCTCCCTCAGGCTGTGTCTTCATTTCAGAACAGTTTTTACACTGAGAACTCTCTGCTGGACTCCAGGCACGTTGTTTCTGGTGGGAGTGCTTTAAAATGTGGATATAAACAGCTGTGATGAGCATTGTACACCCTCCACACAAAGCTGACCACATCTAACTCATTCACAGGATAAGCTGTGGTACCTGGCTCTCCAGGATTGAACACTCAACACTCCATAAATACCAAGAGTGTCTTTTCAGCACTAAAAATCCCCTTTCCTCAGTGGTTCTTCCAACAGCAAGAAGCCTGATGTTTTACCCAAGTGTTGGAGTAACAGGGCTCTCCAAGCTTAGTCTGAGATCTGCTTTGGACTGGAATTGTATCAATATTTAAGTCTTTCTCTTTTTTCCCTCCTCCTTGATGCCTTTTGCTCGCCAAATTCTCTTGTGTTCAGCCTGTTGCTAAGCATGATGTCACTGGAAGAGCCAGAGCAGGCTGGATCCTGTTGCACTGGCCACTGTGAGCAGTTTGGGGCAGGGCCTGTCCTTGTGAAAGAGAAAAAGGGATCCCACTTGTCTGTGCCTGTCCAGCCTTAGTCGTTTCAGCTGAATCTGTCTCCTAAGTCAGAGTGTGTCCTGAGCACCGCGGGGCCGGAGGAGCTGTCCCACTGTTTCTCCTGGGGTTGGTGCCATTTCACACAGCTCTGCAGTCACCAGACCAGCTGGGCAGGAAGCAATTACCAGTGCTGAATGCCCACGGGAGATGTTATCCCAGTGATCCCAGCCTGGGGATGTGTGAACTCACTGCGTGCTTGGGAGGGCATTGTGCAGCTGAATGCAGGCCTGGAACGGTGACTCATGGGAGAGAGGGAACCACATCGAGCTGCAAACCTCCTTTGTTTGGATATTCTGGATGGAAATCAGGCTGCTTGGATGACTTCCCCACAGCCTGGTGCTGTGTCACCTCAGTCTGTCCCCTCCTGAGTCACTGCCACTGCCCTGGACAGGTTTTTTCTCTGGTTATATCCACTTTTGCCTGTTCCTCCTGGACTCTGAGGGCAGCAAGCTGTCCTGGGAATGCTGGACAGTGGAATCCCTTGTTGTTTTTCCGTAAATATGTACTTGTCTGGTCTGAAAAATGGGACTTCAGAGTGCAGCTCGAGACACTCAGTGCCTGCTGTTTGATAACTCTGATTCCTGCTCTTCACTTCTCTAAAATGACTATAATTTACTTGCCTTCTAAATTTAAAAAACAAAGTCCTTGCAGTGCTCTGAGAGGTTGAATCACAGTCACTATCTACTGGTTTGCCCTTTGCCTTGTTAGCTGTGTTGACTGTCATCCTCACTCACGAATCATGGCTCTCGTGGTGCTCCTTGGCCACATTTCAGCTGGAGTAGGGTTGCATTTGGCCTCCTGGAAAAGCTTCCTCTCTCTCTCAAAGCGGGGTGGTGGCCTCCAGTTCCTGCTCTGATCTGCTGTGGGATCTTCCCAGGCTTCTGTTTAAGGGTGACTTTGTTCCAAGCCAGGGGTGGGTGGTTTTAGTGGCCAAAGAGTCCTTGGACAAATGACCCCACCAGGACCACTCCATCCAGATTTGGGCCCTCCCAGTACAGGAAGGATGTGGACCTGTTGGAACAAGTCCAGAGGAGGTTGACTGGAGGAATGGAGCAGCTCTGCTGTGAGGAAAGGCTGAGAGGACTGGAGTTGTTTAGTCTGGAGAAGAGAAGGCTCCAAGGTGACCTAATTGTGGCCTTGCAGGACCTGAAGGAGCTGACAAGAAAGATGGAGAGAGACTATTGACAGGAGCATTGAGTGCCAGGACAAATGGGAATGGGTTCAAACTGACAGAGTAGATGGGATATTGGGAAGGAATCCTTCCCTGTGAGGGTGGGGAGGCCCTGGCACAGGTTGCCCAGAGCAGCTGTGGCTGCCCCTGGATCCCTGGAAGTGTTCAAGGTCAGGTTGGACGGGGCTTGGAGCAACCTGGGCTGGTGGAAGGTGTCCCTGCCCATGGCAGGGGGTGGGATGGGATGGGCTGGGCTTTAAGGTCCCTTCCCACCCAAACCATTCCATGACTCCGTAAGTCAGCAGGGAGACAGGTGGGTTTAAGCAGTGCTTGTGGCCTTAGAGAAAAGACTTGTGTTGCTTTGTCTTCCACTAACAGGGGGAAAAAACACCTCCTAGGGGAGGGTTGTGACACCCTGCCTTTGTCTGTCCCTCTTCTGTGCTGTTGTGCAGGAGGGAGAAGGACACGACCAGGAGCCTGGTGAATGACAAGAGCCTGGTGCTGGAGCAGAGGGAGAGGTACAGCCAGTACAGGGTCGTGGTGGAGGAGCTGCCCCTGGGCCCGGGGCAGGCTCAGCCCTACGGGGACTACGAGGACGAGTACGACGACACCTACGATGGCAACCAAGTGGGGGCCAACGATGCTGACTCGGACGATGAGCTGATCAGCAGGAGGTGGGTGGGGAAGGGGAGCGTGCTGGGAACCACCACGGACTTGTGTGGATCCCACAAACCTGGTCAGCGCTGGCCTTTGGCTCTGTCCCTCCACAAGCATGTGTGTCCTCACACCACCCTTGAAAACACCCCGCTGCTGCTGCTTCCTCTGTGACAGTTGGGTCTCCCTTCTCCTGTGGGTTGAGAGTCTTGTCATGGCCCGTGCCAGAGCATTCTCTGGCCTCCACTCAGCCATTGCCTCAACTCATCAGCATATCCAAGAGGAGAATTTGCCATTGTGTTGAAACTTCTGCTTATAGAAACCACCCTGCAACAGGGTAAAACGGGCCAGTTTGGACAGTCAGTGTAGCTGGGCAACCTAAAACGGCTGGTTAGCAAAGGAAAACTTTGAAATTTGGGAAATTATACAACTGGACTTTTCCCTGCCAGTCCCCTCTGACACCTCCAAGTGTGGACAGCTGGAATTCAGACCCTTGTGGGCTGCTCAGCACTGTCAAAAGCACTGGCAGCTGCAGACAGTCAGCTTTTAGGAAGCAAAGGGTTAGTTTGGGGTGGAGCCAGTAGAATATTTGTTTTAGAAATACGAGCTGGGGATAGAAAACACGTGGTTTAAAAGCTGCTTTAAGACTTGTCTGAAAGCAGCCTTTTAAATTCTGTATTACAAAGATGTCACTGTTATTAACTTCAAACCAAAATGAAGCTTTGGGCTTTCTTTGTCTCTTTTTTTCTCTCCTAAAGTGTGGTGAGGGTTCAATTTAAATCCTTTTTGTGGTTTGCCTGTTAGTGTGGCACCCAGGTCTCTTCCCCTGTTTCAGGTGCTCACTCTCCCTAGAAACAATTAGTGGATGTTTCTGCTGAATACTGGATCTGGGGGTTTGAAATAACAAAGGCTTTTCTGGTTTTACATTTATTTCTTTGATAGTGGAATGGTGGGTCTGAATTCCGATAGGGTTTAAACACACACACACCCCTATATATATATTTTAAAGAATAAAAGGCATGTGGTAAATTCTGCCTCCACCCCTGGGCCCTTTGCTCTGCGTGTCCAGGGTGGTTCATAAATCCTGATGGATTTCTCCAAGGATTTTCCCCTGTGTGAAACAGGGGCACAGCAATGAAATTTGGGCTCCATGGATAACCCCTGACCCCTCACTGAGGGTTTGGAGCACAACACTTGCTGAGCTTTAATGTTTTTGTCTGAGCTTGGACTCGAGGTTTGGGGGTTCCTGACTGGGGAGCTAAAGCTTAACAAAGGATATTCCTTACTGAAGCCCTCTTTCCCAAAGGAAGCAGTTGTTTGCTTGGAGAAATTCCTTGTGAGCTTTGAGGTTTTCCCTGACCTGCTCCTTTTTTTTTTAACTATTATTATTTTCAGTGACAACTTCGTAGTGAACATTCCCCACTGAAGAATGTGTTCATTAATTACCATGAGGAATGTGTCATTAGCTACTGAGTTTCCTTCCTTTTTTTTTTCTTTTCTTTGTAAAAAGTCCATGAAATTTGTAGAACTTCCTTTTTTAAAGATGTGATGCAAACCAAGAAGGTTCAGTGAAGTGTCTGTGGCCGCAGTGTCTTCGATGCTGACTGTTTGTGTGTTCCTTCTCAGGCCATTCACAATTCCTCAGGTCTTGAGACCTAAGGGACAGGAGGAGGGACAGGATGAGGAGGAAGAGGATGAAGAGGAGGAGGAGGAGGAAGCTGAAAAGGAAAGAAAAAAGGTGACCTTGATTTACCCTATTTCTTCCCTGCAGGGTGATGTGGAGCAGATTTTGGAGTGACTCTTTCAGCAGCAGCAGAGGGGGAGCTGCTGGGCTGTGACACGTCCCCCCCGGACAGCCCAGCTGCTTCCCGGGATAACCAGGCTGGAGCAGTGACACTCGCTCCGTGGAGACCTTTAATCTGCTCTGTCCCATAGACAGCCAGTGCCAGCAGAGCCCTGCGAGGGTCACTGGGGCTCTGTGACGTGCGGGGCACAGCCGTGGTGCGGGTGCCGCCGGCACGGGGGGCTGTGGGGAGGGGCCTCAGCCAGCGTTTGTGCCAGGGCTTGTTCAGAGTCCCTGACACAATTCCCGCAGGGATAATGGACTGGGGATCAACGCTGTTCCCAGCAGAATCCCCTCCTGCTCTAGGATTTTGCAGGGTGCTGATGTGCTTCCTGACCTCTTCCCTCCCTTCTTTCCAGGACCACTTTGTGCAGGACCCCGCTGTCCTGCGGGAGAGGGCCGAGGCCAGGCGCCAGGCATTCCTGGCAAGGAAGGGGTAAGCAAGGATCAGCCTCAGGGGTGAATCCCTGGCTCTGCAGTTGGCAGGTGCTTTGCTGCTGAATGGAGTGGCCGAGGGTGTTCCTGCTCCTGACATTCCTGCACCTCAGGGTCCTGCACACCACCGTGGTGTGAACTTCCCCAACCACCTTCTGCTTCACTGCTGGTTGTTCTATCCCACTGAATGGGATGGCTGGTTATGGAGTCCTGGAATGGTTTGGATGGGAAGGGACCTTGAAGCTCATCTCGTTGCTCCAAGGCCCGTCCAACCTGGCCTTGGACACTTCCAGGGATCCAGGGGCAGCCACAGCTGCTCTGGGCAACCTGGGCCAGGGTCTCCCCACCCTCACAGCCAACAATTCCTTCCCAATATCCCATCTATCCCTGCCCTCTGGCAGTGGGAAGCCATTCCCTGCGTCCTGTCATTCCAGGCCCTTTATCACAAGCAGCAAAACCCTTTGCAAGGCAGGGATCTTGGAGAGCACAGCTTCTAGAGCTCCAACAGCTCCTGCAGGGGTTTGGGGGCAGTTTGAGAGCTGCTTTCAGCTGATGGGCTCAGTTGCTGTGTGGCTGATGCTGATCCTGGGCTGTTGTGGATCCCTGGGATGAGCCAAGGCCTGAGGGCTGAACTCCTCAGCCCCAGGTCTTTTGGGGATGTGGGATTCTGTCCCTGGCTGTGCCGTGTGCTCCTTGTGATGTCCTTTTCTGTGTCCTACAGGTACAAGCACGACAGCTCTGCCGTTGTTGGGAATGCCAAGGGCCATGGGCAGAACCGGGAGACGGTGCAGGAGCGGAGGAAGAAGGAGGCGAACAAAAGCACCAGGGCCAACCACAGCCGGCGGGCCATGGCCGACAGGAAGCGCAGCAAAGGCATGATCCCTTCCTGAGGGACTCCTGGCCGGGTGTGGCACCATCCCCAGCCTCCTGCTCGGGAGTTTGGCTCCATGTCCTCGGCATTCCCTGTGCTCAGGGGACTGGATGTCGTGGTTCAACACCTGGCACTTCGGCTCGCCTGGAACAGCGTTCCCTGTGGGAGCGCTGCCTGTTCCTGGGAAGGAGCAGGCCCTGAGTCTCTTCAGTTCACAGGCACACACGTGTGTGCTGGTGGCTGCACCCAATACACTGGACAGGCTGCACCAGCCCCTCCTTCCCTTTTTTGTACTATTTATAATTCGCAGAGTTTTATTTTCATACTGATCCCTGCACTCTCCCTGCTGCTCCCGGGGGCTCTGTGGCCTCCCTGGGACAGCCCCCAGCTCTCTGCCCCACTGAAATGCCTTATCCTGAACTGGAATTACAGAATATCTCAAGGAAGGGACCCACAAGGATCATGCAGTCCAGCTCCTGGCCCTGCACAGACACCCCAACAATCCCTCCCTGTCCCTCAGAGCATTGTCCAAACCCTCCTGGAGCTCTGGCTGTGCCCACTGCCCTGGGGAGCCTGGTCAGTGCCCAACCACCCTCCTGGGGGAAGAACCTTTTCCTGAGATCCAACCTGACCTTGGCCTGGCACAGCTCCATCTTGGCATGGAGCTGCTCAGGCTGTTCCCACTGCCAACAGACCCCCAGGAGTTGAGTTAAGACCTTACCATAGATTTCTGTCCCTTGAGTGAGGCCTGTGAAAACAGACCATGGCAAATAAATGATGGAGATGTTTCAGCTGGTGTTTTAGGCTCTCACAGACAGGATTGATCTGTAACTCAGAGGAACCTCCACAGGCCTCTCAGTGCTGGATCTGCAGGCGGGGAAATTCTCTCTCTGGTCCGTGTTGGTTCAGTGTAACGAGATTTACCCACAGCCACTGAGACTAAAGGTGCTGGAAAATGAGGATCCAGGCATGCTAAGTAAGATGCCAGTGGTGTGGAAATCCAGGCTGAAGGCAGCAGGTCGGAGTCCCTGGGAGCTGCCTCCTCAGTAACCCCCTGTCCCACCCTTTGCTGTGGGAAGGCTGGAGCTGAGAATGACTTGCTGGGAGGCTCCTCCCGAAGGCTGCATTTTGTCAGGGAGTCATTCCCTGGGCAGGGAGACACAGAAATTACAAGGTGACCTGTGTGGGGGGTGCTCAGATGCCACAGCAGTGGCTGCCACTCTATGTGGGCATCCTGGATTCAGCTGCCCACAGCTGGTGATAAAGTTGTTCCAGTTGTCATGGAGCATTAGGATGTTTTGGAGAGCTGTCCTTACCATGGAGATGAACTTCCTGGCAACCAATTAGCCTTTGCTTTATTAATTTACTTGGTTAATCTGCCATGAGTGGCACCTCCCCACCACCCTGTATTTCCTAGAACTGCAAAGGTGCCTGTGGCTGTCACCCCCCACACCAGTGGGTGACGATCCAGGGTAATCCCAGAGCTGCAGGAGGAGCAGGGTGGTAGTAAGGTCTGTAGACATACTTTGGTGCCTGCTTTAACTCAGAGGGGGCTGGGGTGTGATTGGGGCTGTTGGCAGAGAGGTAGAAATGCAGCAGAACTGCCACTTCACTGAGGTGAAATCCTGAGTGCTCCGAGGAGATTTTTATCTCAAACCTCCTGATGACAGGCAGAGGAAAAAGGGAATTGTATTCACCACTGTCCCCAAATGCTGTGTCCAGGGCAATCCCCTGCTAGGGTAACTGCTCTCCTGCAGCTCCTGCTCTCTGGGCTCGTGGCTCAGCCCCTCCCTGCTGCCCACTGCAGTGCTCTCCCCCTCATCCTGTATTCAGCTTTGGTTCCTGCTGCTCAGAAGCTGCACCTCTGAGCTGCTCAGCGTGGAGCAGCAGTGCTGCAGAGCCAGCTGGCACTCACGGGCTGGGCTTGTCCCAGGAACGCCGAAACCCTCCCCTTGAATGGCTCCGTAGTGCACAGCTGGGGCTGGCACATCTGGGGTTGGGTTTTGCTCTAAAAACGCGATGTTTTGTGGTTTTAGAGTAAATATTTCACCCCTGGTGTCCATTTACAAAGCAAATAAAGCTGCTGCCCCCAGCACTGGCTCTAGCAGGCTCTGCCCCAGCTGTGGCTAGAATTCCTCCTGATTAGGGCAAATGAAGAGGGAGAGATGTGGTTGCTGGTCTGGGGAAGAGCAGGAATCACTGAGTCAGATCTCCCAGGAGAGCTGAGTGATTAACTGGATCATTACCCAAATATCCCTTCCTGGGAACACAGAGGTGTTGGAAAGACTCAGAGTCAGGGCTGGGCTCCTTGGTGAGGCTGCTGAGGAGGGAATGGCTCTGCCCAGGGCAGGGAGGTGGAAGTGGATCATCTTTAAGTTCCCTTCCCATCCCAACCATTCCATGACTCCCCTGATCCAGCTGCTGGGGGGGACTGACCAATTCCTTTCCCTTCCCAGCAGCTCCCCTTGGATCCCAGGGTGGGGGCAGGCTGGTGGTACCACACAAACCTACATGACTTCTACCCCTCGAGCCATCAGGCACAGACATAATTAGGGAAGGGATCCACATCCCCTTTGAGGAGGTTTTGGACACACCACCCCCATTTTCAGCCCAGCAGTGCTGGGCACACTCAGCCTGCTCAGAGTCAAAGGGCCAGTGCTGGGCAGATTTACTACTGCCAGGGCAGGGCTGCAGCAGCACCTGCAGCTCTGAGAGGGGCCAGGAACCTCCCCCAACCCCACACAGGACCTACAAAGGATGATGTAAATGATTTTAAGCCCCTTTTCTGTGAACGGGCCAGAAGAAAGACAAGAGCTGCTCCTCCCTCTCCAAGTTCTTCCCGGGCAGAGGCCAAGGGTTGCCACTAAACCACAGCTCTGTAAGTGCTTTCAAGCCTTTCCAACCATTTTTAGGTGGTTGTGATTCCTTAAAATGCCTTGGAACTAAGGAGAGGGGCTGGACTGACCCACTCTCCATCCTCTGGAGGAGGAGGAGGCACAAGGAAGCCGAAGGATGCATGAGGTGAACACACACACACGAGGCATGGACCAGAGTTTTATTTGAACACCGTGAGTCAAGAACAGCAGCAGCACCCCTGGAGTCCATCCTGCCTCACATCAGGTCAGTGGGTGGCTGATACACTCTGGCTCGGAGTTGTTCCATCAGGAATCCATTCCCAGCTTCAGGAGGCCAAATCCTTCCCTGCTCCTTCCTGGCTCCTGCTGCTGAGCTGCTCAGTTCTCATACTTGTGTTTGATGTGTTTCCACAGTTTCTGGGTACAAAACAAAGGTTTTTTTCAGAGGTGCTGGAATAACATTTCACTCTAAAATGCTATTCTATAGTTTATATTTTATAATCACCCTGCCTGGGGAGGTGGTGAGGGAGCCTAGGACTGGATCTGAGGGACACAGGGAGCTCCTGGCTTTTAGTCTGGACAGGGAGAAAGCTGCAGAACATCCCGTTCTCCCTGCTTTGGATTGGAGTATCCCTGCCTTGAATTCCCACCCAGACCAGTTCTGCTCCTAGAGCTATGGGAACAGAACAATCCTAGTCACAGAATCATGGAATGGTTTGGAAAGGACCTTAAAGCCCATCCAGTTCCACCCCCTGCCACGGGCAGGAACACTTTCCACTGACCCAGGTTGCTCCAAGCCCTGTCCAACCTGGCCTTGGACACTTCCAGGGATCCAGGGGCAGCCACAGCTTCTCTGGGCAACCTGTGCCAGGGTCTCCCCAACCTCACAGGGAAGGATTTCTTCCCCAATATCCCATCTATTCCTGTCCTCTGGCAGTGGGAAGCCATTCCCTGTGTCCTGTCCCTCCATCCCTTGTCCCCAGTCCCTCTCCAGCTCTCCTGGAGCCCCTTTAGGCCCTGGAAGGGGCTCTCAGGTCTCCCTGGAGCCTTCTTTTCCCCATGTGAAGAGGAAGCCGCTGTTTGTCGCCTGCACGTGCCCCTGTGCCCGGCAATCATTATCCCATCACAGCCGTGCTTGGGAACACGAGGACGACTTGATCCCTCTCACCGCAGCTCACCCCGGGACTGTGGCGCTGTGTCCCAGCACGGCCCGGCAGCGCCCACGCCCTCCCTGTGCCAGGGGCCGCTCGGCGCCGCCGGGGTGGGGGCAGAGCACAAAAGCAGCTCCTTCTCGCCCTCCTGCTCCCACCGCCTCCCACGGCCTTGCAGCCGGAGGAGCCCAAGAAGCCGCGACCACCGAACGCCACGAGAGCCGTGGAGCCCCCCGGGCTGGGGCCACATCGCGGGGCCGGGGACGGCTTAGGAACGGGCTGGGACAGCTGAGGAACGGCCCGGGATAGTTCAGGAATGGCCCAGGACAGCTGAGGAACGGCCCGGGGACACGTTAGGAACGGCTCAGGACAGTTTAGGAACGGCCCGGGGCCTGCCCGGGGCGGGGCCCAGCGGGGCCGGCCTGACCTTCAGCGCGGGCCCGCGCCCCGGGGGCCTCTCCCGGCCTCTCCCCCCACCTTACCCCCTCGTTGAGGTGCTCGAAGAGCGCGTCGGCGCCCTGGTCGAAGGCGCGCTCGAACAGGACGGCGCCCAGCACGACGGACAGCGCGAAGGTGGAGGTGCGGCGGAACAGCGCCCCGTACACCTGCCGCAGCAGCGCCATCTTGGCCGCGCGCACCGCGCCTGCGCGGCCCCGCGGGGAGCGATGGGGAATGTAGGCGGTGCTGGGACGGCGGGGCGCTGAGCTCTGCCTGCGCGCGGGGCATTCTGGGAGTTGTAGGCGGTGCCGTGACGCGAGGGGCGCGCGGGGCATTGTGGGAGTTGTAGGCGGCGCGGCGCGGGCCCGGCTGGAGGTGCGTGAGCGGGGCCGGGGGCAGCGGGATGGGGGAGAGGGAGCTCTGTGAGGGCTCTCCGTGAGGGCTCTCCGTGAGGGATGCCTGTAAGGGGATCCCTCCAAGGGCCCTTTGTGAGGGCTCCATGTGAGGGGTCGCGGTGAGGGAGCCGTGTGAGGACTCTCTGTGACGGATCCCTGTAAGGGGTTCGTCAGGGCTCCGTGTGAGGGGTCGCTGTGAGGGATCCCTGTCAGGGGTCCGTGAGGGGTCGCTGTGAGGGGGATCCCGCTCGGCCCCGTCCCGTCCCGCCCTCCTTCCCCTCAGCGGCCCCGCCGGGCCGCCCGAGGGTTTAGGTCCGGCTTTGTGCCTTGAAACCAGCCCAGCCACGGCTGTGGGGGAAGCCAGACCGGGCTGTGGCCAGGGGTCTGAGGGCGCAGAGTCTCTCCCGCCCTGCTCCGCCCCGGTACTCTGCAGGGGTGACAGGGACACAAGGGCGTTGTGGTCACTGCCCTCTGCTCACCTCTGGCAGAGGGGGGGCAGTTTGGGTGTTTTCTTGTAGTTTGGGGGTGTGGAGGGTGGTCGGTGACAGTGTGGGGTGAGAGGGAGAGTGGTGTGGAGCTCATAAATCATGAGATTATGGTATGGTTTGAGTTGAAAGGGACCTTAAACCCCATCTCATTCCCACCCCCTGCCATGGGCAGGGACACCTTCCACTAGCCCAGGTTGCTCCAAGCCCCGTCCAACCTGGCCTTGGACACTTCCAGGGATCCAGGGGCAGCCACAGCTTCTCTGGGCAACCCGTGTCAGAGGACCCTCAGGCTCAAGAGGCCTCGGGAACAGTGAGAAGTGGCCTCACGTGGCACAACAGAAGCGTGAACATTCCCTTTTGCCACCTTCTCCTCATGTTTTTCTCTGTTTAACCTCAGTAAGGGCAGAGGGGTCCCAGGGTGGCTCCAGCACGGATTGGAGACAGAGAGGCAAATCTGGAGTTAGGAAAGCAGGACAGAGGGGACTCAGGAATCCTAAAACTGAAGCTGTTTCCCTGCAGGGTTGTTAAATGAGCATCTACACAAAATTCCAGAGCAGACCCTCAAGTGACTCTGCTCTGTCATTTTGTTTGCCTCACCCACTCAGAAATAGCACAAGGTCTGGCTGCAGAGTCGCTTCTCCTGATTTATTTATGTTTGGTTCTCTCATACAGCGACTGTGGGGATCTGTGGGATTTTTTCTGGGTTAGGGAAAAGCCTCTGCTCGTGCTGGAAGCTTGGAATGTGCCTGACACATTCCTGTGCCCTGTGTATGGTGTTATACCTTTGGAATCACAGAATATCCAGAGCTGGGAGGGACCCACAAGGATCATCCAGTCCAACTCCTGGCCCTGCGCAGACACCCCAGCAATCCCACCCTGTCCCTCAGAGCGTTGTCCAAACCCTCCTGGAGCTCTGGCAGCCTTGGGGCTGTGCCCACTGCCCTGGGGAGCCTGGTCAGTGCCCAACCAGCCTCTGGGGGAAGAACCTTGTCCTGAGATCCAACCTGACCCTGCCCTGACACAGCTCCAGGCCATTCCCTGAGTGCTGTCCCTGCTCACACAGAGCAGAGGTTGGAAAAGCTCAGTTACTATTTTTCAAATTTAACTGCTGGGAATTACCTAAGACAAATTTTCCCAACATCCCGTGAACTGCTGCCACCAGGCAAGTTTGTGTATGGTCAGGCTGGAGTTGATCCCAAATCAAGCCCTGGATTTCCAGTGGAAGGTGTCCCTGCCCATGGGAAAGGGTTGGAATGAGATGGGCTTTGAGGTGCCTTCCAAACCAACCCATTGGTGGGGGTGGATTTTTGATTCCATGACAGGACAAGGGGAATGGCTTCCCACTGCCAGAGGGCAGGGAGAGATGGGATATTGGGAAGGAATTCCTGCCGGTGAGGTGGGGAAGGGCTAGGATTCTCTGGAATTTCCAGAGAAGCTGTGGCTGCCCCATCCCTGGAAATATCCAAGGCCAGGTTGGACGGCGCTTGGAGCAGCCTGGTCTAGTGGAAGGTGTCCCTGCCCATGGCAGGAGGTGGGACTGGATGGGCTTTAAGGTCCCTTCCCACCCAAACTGTTCCATGACTCCATGATTTACTCCAGGTAAATGGAAAGCAGGACCTGTCCCTCTGTCACTGGAAGGTGCCAGCAGACTCTGCCAGCCCAAGTCTCCCTGCAGATCTGAGCCCATTTAAATTGGCAGCTGAGTGTCATAAGCTTGACACTTGGATTTAATTAGCTTCACATCTGCCGGGATATCCAAAGTGGCTGGAATGGCCCCAGGCCTGGGCTGGGAGAAGGCAGGAAATTGAGGTCAGGGCCCAGCAGCAGCTCTTGGGGTTCCACCCAGACACAGACGAGTCTGTGTGTGCCCATTTCAGGGTCACCTTCCTCCCCCTGCCCGGTGAAACACCCCCCAAGAGCCCCAGATAAAATGTGTAGCCGGCACAGAGCAGCGTGGAGTGTTTTGGCAGCAGCTGGAGAAGGGAACACGTCGGATGGTGCACAGGAGGTCTCAGTTTGACTGGTCCCAGGCCCCTCACTGGCTGTGCCACACCTGGGAGGTGCCTCGGTGCTCCAGGAGGCACAGCAGAGGAGTTGTGTTGTACTTTTATACAAGATAAAGCCCCTGTGGGGTTTCTTTGTGTTTGCATTCCTTCAGGAACTCTTTCAAGCTGGCACAGAGCCTGTCTGGAAGCGTCTGTGGCTGTGGAGGGTCCGGGGGTCTCAGCTCCTCAATTCAGTTGCAGATCAGGGTCTGGAGATGTTGAGAGGAAACAGCCAAGCCGGGGCGGTTCTTTACAGAGCAGCTACGTTCACTTTATTTCATAATGGCCAAGATGGATTTAATTAGGAGCCATCCCTGTTTGCAGCTGAATAATGCTCTTTGTTTATTGCTGGAGCCGTTTGGGGAGATGGAAATAGGTTGGTGCTGCTCAGAAGCAGCTTTGATTCCTCCGGACTCACCAAGCGCTGGTGCTGCAGAGAGCTGGCAGAATCCAGCAAGATATCCATGCAGTGGAATCCTTAAAAAGATGGGAATAAGTGTTGGGTGTGATCACTGGGGGGGCAGTCTCTGTGAGAACCCGATGCTCCTCTAATTGCTTTGCTCATTCCTTCGTCCCCTGCAACAGGAATTGCTTGGAGAATTCCGGAGCAGGCAGCTGTGGGATCTGCCTGGAATCTGTAGGAGCTTTCTGCCTTGTTTTTTTGGGGAAGGAGGGGGAAGGAGCTTCTGCAATTATTGCTGTCGGGGTGATGAAAGGGAAAGTTTGAAACCCGATTTCAAAGACTGGCTGCTGCTGGGCTTCCGCAGGCACAATTCCCTGGGAGAGCTCTGAACTTGTGTGGGACCACTGCAGAATCTCATTTGTTTTCCCTGTTTGCAGCATCTCTGCTTCTGCAGAGATGGAGTGCAGGAGCCAGAGCTGAGACAGGGAGATTTTTATGTCACCAGGAACTTTGGGAGACTATGGAATGAGATGTGAAAGAGGGAGTTCTCAGTACTCAAAAGCAGAGCCTGCCAGTGGGCCAGACATGTTCCCTTTGGATTCTAGCAGCCCCACCACAGTGCAGCAAAGCTGGCTGGAAAACTCTGGGATGATCTAGTGAAGGATGAGGGAATTTATGGATCCCTGTTCATTAAACAGCACTTGGGTTTGGTTTCTCTGGCTGTAGCAGGACAGTTTCAGACCTCAAGCCCTCTAGAGCTGTTACAAACTCCATGCAGGAGCCAGGTTTGTGGATCAAGGAGTTTGACCACCTCCAACAGGGTATTTCACCTGGAGAACCATGGAATGGTTTGGCTTGGAAGGAACCCTAAAGCCCATCCAGTCCCACGCCCTGCCATGGGCAGGGACACCTTCCACTAGCCCAGGTTGCTCCAAGCCCCATCCAATCTGGCCTTGGACACTTCTAGGGATCCAGGGGCAGCCACAGCTTCTCTGAGCAGCCTGGGCCAGGGCCTCACCACCCCCACAGGGAAGGATTCCTTCC
>VZRE01011331.1:350441-361473 GCA_013396775.1 Cephalopterus ornatus
GGTGAGTTTGGAAGTTGTTGTGGGGGGTGGGAGAGTTGGGGGGGGGGGGTGGCGGGTCAGAGCCTCTCCCGGCCCCCTGAGTGACCCGATGAGGGGAGGCAGAGCTCCGGGAAGGCACCGCGGGGCTGTTCCAGCGCTCTCCGTGCTGAGTCAGTGTGTGACTCCCCGGGGTGACTCTGGATCAATCTCTGATCCACGCTTGAAGTCAGTAAACCTCCGCGAGAACCGAGTGCTCCAACCCTCCCCAGAGGGCAGTGCCTCCAATCCAGCCCGAAACCTCTCCCTTCCCTCTCCCTGCCGGGTCCCGGGCGCGGCACAGGGTGTCAGGAACCTGTGGCGTTTCCAGTGAGTGCCAGCTGTTCCCGCGGGGAAGTGGGAGCTCCTTGGAGCGGAGCGGAGCTGCCCGGGAAGGCTGGCAGCTCCTCTGCGCTCGGGCAGCTTCCCTCGCCAATTACCCTGGTTATTGAATATTGACTGCAGTCAAACGAGTCGGCTCCGAGTGCAGCATTGGCTGCTGAGAGCCGCGTCCGGGGGGATTCCTTGGAAACCTTGTATTTGTCTTACGGAGTGAAACATTTAATTGAGCAATTAGCCCGGAAGCCGCGCTGGCCTGAGGGTTGGGGGTGCCTGGTTGGGGAGTTCAGTCCTCACCTCGCGTGTGTGTGGCTGTGTGAGAATGCCGCATGAGAAGAGCATCACACGGGCCCTCAGTGGGATCAGAGAGCTTGGAGGGGTCTCGTGGAGGGACAGGCTCAGAAGGACTTGGTGGGGGAGAGGTCCAGTCTTTAACAGGGACAGTGGGTGGAAGGATCAGCCGCTGTTTGGTGTGCCAGGGGGACGTTTCAGCTGAGGCATCCCCATGTCTCAGGTGCTGTGCTGAAGGCAAGCTCGTGTGTGGCCGGTTGTGTTACACACACAGGAGAACTGATCCTCCAGCAGTCATGTCCCATTTGCATTCCCAGCCGCTCCTGGGGTTTCTGTGCCACGAGCCATCCCATGCCACAGTGTGGTCTGGAGCAGTGGTCTGGAGCAGGCTGTCAGTGTCCACAGAGATTTCCCGGCTGGGAGATTCTGACAGGTTGGAGCCGGGGGTGAGTGGGGATTTGAGACGAGCAGAGAGGCTGGGAGCTCCAGAGCCTCCCCACCTTGTGCAGGGCCTGGTGGGACCGTGCCGGAGGCGACCAGGCTGGTGGGATAAAGGGGACAGTCTCCTCCTGGGTCCACAGTGCTGCTTAACCCCCCTTTCCTCAGCTCTGGTGCAGACAAAGCCTTGTCTGACTTTTTCAAACACTGCTAAACCGTGATGGCACTTTTTTTGTCATGTAAATATTGAACCTGCCCCTGAGTCCCCGCTGAGTGCTTGGAGCTAACAAGGCATTTTTATCTCAGCCAAAGGAAACATTACATTGTCCTTAACATTGGGCCTTTCTAATGCAGGGAGTTCACCGTGTTGTTTTTGTAAGTCTTGTGGGTTAGGTAGGAAAATTTCTGGACGATTCCCTGTTCTAGAACAGCTTGGAGCGTGCCCTACTTTGGTTTCAGCATCTCTGCACCCTGTAGAATAGCCTCATCAAGAAGCAACAGTTTACACCTTCAGCAGGGAGGGAGAGATATTCCCAGCTGTTCCTGCATCAAAGCATTAGCCTTCTGCATCTGCTGCATCATTCATCAGCCAGACACTTCCAGGCTGTCATTTTAAGTATAGTCATGTCAGAAAAAGTCACTGTCAAATTGCCATCTTCTTGCTCAGAGTTATTGGCTCCCCCTAATCCACGTCCCCAGTGCAGGTGGGATCAACCCAGCCCGGTCTCTGATGAGCTCCAGCCAGGCAGAGCTGGGAGGGGAGGGCGAGGGCACAGCTGGGGGAGTGTTTGTGGTGTGTCCATGAGATTGGAAGGACATGAGGGGCCCTGCTGGGGCGGCTGGAGCCAAGTGGTTTAACTGGGCGCTGAGTGGGAGGAGAGCTCCCAGTCGGCTACGGGTGGTAACTTGTTCTGCTGTTCCTGGCACAGGGATTCATCAGCCTCATTTCTCAGCCGTGGTTGGACACTGTTCACGTGCTCTGGAGGAGTTTGGGGTCCCACATCACCCCCCGAGGCAGGCAGCTGAAGGATTTCTTGTGCATCCCTGTGCTGGGTGACCCGCCCGTCCCGGGCGTTCCGTCTCTGGGACAGAGATGCCTCTCTCAGGAAGAGAACCTCTAGTAAAAGTGGCATGGGGAGGGAAGATAATATGAGCTCCCACTCTGACATAATTAGAGGTGCTTCACTGCTACAAACACTCTGTTAATTGGCTGTAATTAGCCTTGAAACAAACACCACAGTGAGGAGGAGGAGGGGAAGCACCTTCACACCCCCTGCAGGCTGCAGCCTGGCCACGTGTGGGGAGGAATGGCTGGTAAAGGTCTGTCAGAGCTATTTCTTGGAATACCTGTTGGCATTAAGGGGGTGTTTCCAGTTTCAGGGGGGATTTGGTGATCCCTAGATGGGATGTGTGTGCTCCAGAGGAAAATGAGATGAAAGAAACACCTTTTTGATGGACACACATCAAGGCAGGAGAGTCGCCTGTCCCTGCTGCCCATTTCTGAGCCTGAGGGTTGGAATGCTCTGGAACAGTAACTCAGGGAGTAGTGAGAACAGGGAAACAGCTGGATATCCTTCTCAGGGGGACACCTGGGGCCTCATTTAGCCCAGTGTGAGCCTGGAGTGATCCCACTGCAAGCAGTGAACTTTTCTGGATGGGACTGCTCAAGTCCCTGGACTCCCACCAGTTTCTGGTGTGGTGCTCAGGCTCCCTGTTCTGAACAGAGAGGCTTCATCTGTTCATGGTATGTTCTGTGTTGGGCTTTGGAGCTGGATGAAGAGGAAATCTTGGTGGTAGGAAGAACTGGGAGGGTTTCTCACTGTGATTTTCTTCCCTGACTCGTCACAGCCGCTGCTGGTCCCCTTGCCAAGGTGGGATGTGCCCAGGTGCTCAGGAGGCAGCTGGAACGAAGGGAATTAAGGTGGTCAAGGTTGCCAGGGAAGTCTAACCTGGGAGCTGAACCTGAGTCTGAGCAGTGCCCAGCTCTCCAGACTGAGCTTCATGGCCCCCCATTCCCCACCTGTCCGGGTGGCTGGGCTGACCCCAGGTAGTTCTGCTGGGGCTGTGATCCTCAGGAACAGCTGTAGGAGCCTGGAACAGCCCCGTCTCCAGCCTTATCAGTGGGTTGCAGAGCAGCACCTGGACATCAGGACCACAGCGGGCTGTCTGTGGTGGCACTGAGGACATCGTCACCCTCCCAGCAGCACCAGCTGAAAAGGCTGGATGACAAATTATCCATCTCCGGCTGCTCATTGTGTAGCACATTCCTGCCATCCTTATTAATATTCAACAGGCAGATGAATAATTGGTTGCCAGCACGAGGGTGAAGTGATCCTTCACTCTGCCCAAGCAGTATTAATTTCACACCCTGTCTGGAAACGTGTAATATTTTCCTTAAACGTGTGACATATGGTGGGTGGGTGTGGAGGGGGGTTCCTGGGGGGCATGGCTGCAGGTGGCTCTGATCCCTACATGGGATCAGGGATCCCCCGCTGGGCTGGATGAGCAGGGCAGAGGGCAATGACACACAGCTGCCTCTGCGTCCCTTTTGTTGTCAGCGGTAGTTGGTGTTCCCAGGGTCACGTTCCCTGTCGTCTTAGGTGGGAAGTTTCCACCAGGCTGGAGATGTGATCGCTCGGAGCAGCTCGTCATCCTGCTCCGCCTGTCGTGCTGGCAGCAGTGTGGCTGTGGGAGTCACAGAGTCAAGGACTCCTGCTGGTCCTTGTTCTCTGCCTCTCCCTCCCTGCTGCTGGGGACACTGGGCAGCTCTGCTAACTGGGCATCTGCAGAGTTGTGCCCAGTGGGACGGACTGGTGAGCACTGGGCTGCCCTGTTGGCTCCGCGCCCCCTCCTGCCCAGAGAGGACAGAGTGTCTGCAGGACAGGCTTGTCTGCCCCACACCCCCCTGGGGTGCTGGAGGGGTTGAGATGTTGGAAGGACCCTCACTGGACAGCAGAGGTTTTCTACTGGTTTCCTTCCTCATTCCTAACTTGCATGAGAAATATAAGACAAAGAGTAATGGATTCAGACTGAAAGACGGGAAATGTAGGTTAGGTATCATGAAGGAATTGTTCCCTGTGAGGGTGGGGAGGCCCTGGCACAGGGTGTCCAGAGCATCTGTGGCTGCCCCATCCCTGGAAGTGTCCAAGGTCAGGTTGGACGGGGCTTGGGGCAACTTGGGCTAGTGGAAGGTGTCCCTGCCCATGGCAGGGGGGGGGTCAGGAGGGGCTTTAAGGTCCCTTCCCACCCAAAGCAGTCTGTGCTCCCAATGCAGGAGCTGGTCCCCTGGCTCCCTCTGCCCTGGCTCTGCCCCCGTGCTGGGGATATGTCACAGTGGGCACCATCACCAGCCCTGACAGCAGCTCTGACATCTCTGGGCCGGCTGTAACTGCTCCCAGAACCTCCCAGCCTCTCCTGGCCTGCCAGGGCTGCACCGAGCCAGACACATGTCCCTGTCACTCCCACCTAATCGGGCAAAGGTGGCACAGTCCCTGCTGCCAGGTGGAGGGACACATCTCTGGGAGCGGCTCCAGGCTCAGGGCCAGCCCAGGCTGTTTGAGGCGAGGATGAGGATGATCTGCCCTGGGGGGGGGATGTCACTCAGTGCCACTGTGCTGGCTTAGCCCCAGCTCTGGCTGGCTGGAGCTGTCACCAGGGATGACTCCAAGCATCAGATGGCAGGAGGGCAGAGGAGGAGGAGGGGCTGCCTCTGTTCCACACCCCTCCACCATAGGAAACTGTGCAGGGTAATGAGCAGCGGGTTTAATGGAGTGAAAGGACTGCAGCACCAGCGCCTGGTGGCCTCATGGCACTCCCTCTGATGCAGCCCTTCCTGATGTCTCTCCCTCTCAACCAGGGGAGAAGAGGCTGAAGGAGCTGCGGCAGGAAGGAGCAGATATCCCACCTGGCACCATCGAGGACTGGCTGGACAAGAGAGCCCAGAGGCTGAGTGCGGCTCAGAGTAACAGGTACAGGTGTCTGGGGTCGCCCAGGTGTGCTCTGGCTGCTGCTGCTGTCCCTCAGGGTGCAGGGGGGGGATCCTACAGCAGGGGTGGAATGGGGGAAGGTGCGGGTTATCAGAGATCCCAGCTCCATGGGAGTGATCATTTAACACCCCTCCAGCACACGTGAGGGGCACATGTGGATCCAGCCCTGCCTGCCCGTGCCAGAGATGTGTCCACACGTGTCCCTGTGTGCCAGGGGACAATCCAGGCCTTGGGAACAAGGCACACCAGGGGGTTGCTCCGTGCTGTCTGCAGGGTGCACAGACACACCTGCAAGGACAGTGCCAGCATGGTGCCAAGTTATCAATGCCCAGAGTTTGGTGGCAGGGGCCTGGTCTCATCTGTTGACAGCTCCCCCACCCCTGCCTGCCCTCCCTGCCAGGGTGGAACTGGCTCCTCCTCACAGTATCCACTCAGATTCCGTGCCATCCCCACTGTTTCGTGGCTCACCTGACTGTGCTGCAGGCTTAATGGGATGACATTTGGGCACGTGCCAAATCTCTCTTTTGTTCTTTCTCTGTTTGCTCCTGTCCTCTCCCTGTTTGGCCTGGGCAGGATCTTCCTTCTGCTGCTTGTCTGGGCTTGTTGCTGTGTGACTGTTCTGTCCCTCAGCTCAGCTGCCCTTGGCCCTGCAGTGGTGCCCACATTCCTACCCCTACACTTCACTTGCCCCATTCTGCTTGTCCTGCCCATGAATCCCTGGATCTTGGGGTGAGTCAGCTCTTAGAGAAGATAGCCATCCCTGTTCCCAGAGGGATTGCCTCAGGAATTTCCAGACCTTCAGAACTTGGTCCCTTCTGCCTCCATAGATGTACAAAATTTCCAGGGTTGTTGCCTTTTCCCCAGCCTTCCTGTCCCTGCAGTGTCAGAAACCATCTGCTACAGGAGCTAAACACCAACTACTTAAACTTCCCTTCCTCTATCCAGCCTCTCTAGTACCTGTCTCTGGCACCTCTCTTCCCCTCTCGTGCTCTGCAGCCCCACATTCTCCTTCTGAGCCCCTGTGGACTTTGCTTTGTCTGCCACAGAAGCTGTTCTGCATTGCCAGGGCCTGTTTTCAGCAGGTACCTGTGCTCCTGGTTCCTGGGGAGTCCATTGTGGCCCTCCTGAAAGCGCTTTTAAGGACAAGGAGCTCCCTCTCCCCCCTGCAGCCCTCGAGATTCCTGAAATGTGAGGATCCTTGGCACCACACTGGACTAGAAATCCATGTCCATGGATGGGGAGCTGCCCCACTGCCTTCCACCCTTCCCTGTCCCAGCCCTCCGTTTGGAATCCTCCACCTCGTGCCTGTTTCTGAAGTCAGGCTGTGCCTTTGTTTTCTGGAGAGCTGGGGTGGAGCTGTGGGGAGTTCCTGGGGCTTGGAGGACCTTGGGCTAGTGGAAGGTGTTCCTGCCCATGGCAGGGGTGGAAGGAGAGGAGCTTTAAGAGCTTTAAGGTCCCTTCCCACCCAAACCAATCTGTGATTCCATGATTCTCTTGGTAGTGGAGCTCTGCCAGGGTGGGATTGATTTTTACCCTGGTTTCCAAAGGAAACAGAGAATGTGGATTTCCATCAGAAACAAAACTTGCTGATTTCCATCAGAAGAGAGTCTGAGGCCTCAAAGCCTCTGAGATACCACATGTTTCATGAGCCTGGGAGAGGGCAAAGGGGAGGGATCCCATTAACACCTTCTAAAGAAGATACTCTTGACCTTGCTCGACACTGGAGAATCCACATGGGACAACAGCTCCAGCTGTAGGCAAACCTTTGATAGCACTTGTAGCTTATGAGACCCCAGGGAATTGAGTACCCAGGCGGCATCTTGCCTATTGATTAATCCTGCAGCTCGTTAGGTGATGGCTGTGCTGTTCCACCCTGCAGCATTCCCTCGTTCAGAGCTGCAGTGCCGGGCTGTGACACCAACTACCCCTTCCCTGAGGGGCTGCTGTGTGTCCTCACAGCCCTGTCTCGTCCTGGGCATTCTCTGGAGAATCCCCATCCCGGGGATAAACCTTCAGCCAAGTGACTTTGCCCTGTGTTAGTTGGCTGGAAATCACTCCTCTCCTGGAGCTGGCTCCGGGCCACAGCAGCGGCCCCGCAGGGAGGGGAGGGTGCTGCTGCTCCCTGGGGTTATGTAAAAGAGTTTGATTAGGTTTCTCCTGGCATAACAATTAAAAAGATTCATCAGGATCTGAGGTAGAGGCCTGAGAAGCTGCAAGGCTGCTGTCAGGGCTTGTGGGAGAGAACAAATGAGCTTCCTGCACTCAGGAATTAATGGAAAAGGTACGTTTCCCATGAATTTAGACCTGCCCCGGTCAAGCTGGAGGTGAAGTGATGCTTCTTGCTCTTGCCCTCCATCCCAGTGTGGTGTCTGCAGGGGCCTCAACCAGTAAACCCGAGGGAGAGAGGCGGGGACAAAGTAATTCCCAGACCGGGGGTTGGAGGAAGAGGAGGAGGCCTGTTCCCTCTGCTGAAGGGTCCTTGGTTGAAAACACCCCGTTGGTTTGGCAGCTCCTTCATTTCCGAGGGGTCCTTGTCCTTTGGGAAGTGCACAGCTGGGCTGGGATTTGGGCTGCTTGGGGAGAAACATCTGCTGATTCTGGTGGTTGTTCTCGCAGCTGAGCTGTGGGAGGAGTGGAGAGCGGAGGGGATGGGCCAGCCCTGCTCCCGGCACCTGGCTGGGCCTGGGGCCACTTCCCCTCTGGGGGCTATGCCTGCTGACCCCCCCTCAGTGCTCCCACATGAGTTCCCACTGGCAGACACTACTTTGGGGAGCACTGGCTGCTTGGATGGGCTGGGGATGGTTACACAGCTGGTCTGGTGCTGGATTTGGGATGGGGGCATGGGAATATCCCCACTTGATGATAACCAAACCCTTCCTCTACTGGAGGGGGCACAGGGAAGCCCAGCCCAAGCGTGGCCTTGCTGCCCAACTGAGGCACCCCATCTCACCCCATCCCTTTCCATGTCGCCCTCACAGTGCTCTTCCTGAGAAACCAGCGCCGTTCCAGTACCCTCCAGGCTGGCCCCCAGTGCAGGAGCTGCCCCCGTCCCTGCAGGCCCCCCCGCTGGGGGGGTGGCCAGTGTCCCCCACCCTACAGTGGGGCTGAGGGAGGGGCACCCCCGGGGCCTGGCTGGGGACGGAGCCCTGCCTCTGCCCTGGGAAAGGGATGGAATTATTTATCTGCACTTTCATATCAATAAACCCCTTCCCCCTCCCTCGCAGCCTGTGTGTGTCATGTTCCTGCTCTCCCCTGGGCTCAGCTGCTCCGAGGTTGTCTCCCTGCCTCTGGAAAGTGGATCTGTGCTCAGCAGAGCTCCAGCCCTGCTCAGGGGCTGTCTGCTGTCACCTGGAGCAGACATTCCCTGTTTCCCAGGGCAGGATCTGTCCTCTCAGAGCGCTGCTGTCTGCCACTGCCTGCTCTCAGTCCAGCTCCCTGCTGGGCTCCGTGATCCAGGCTGGAGAAGGGAGCTGTAACCAGGCTTTTGGAATTGGTGTTTAATTTCCTCGGGTGTTTATGACTTAGGTTGGCTCCTGATAAATTCTGGATGTGAACCTGCCTGTGTCCAGGAGCTCCTAATGAGCCTGGGGAGCGCCCTCAGCTCTGCTCCTGCTCCTGCTGCGCTGGAGGCGAGGGGCAAGGAGGAAAAATATCCCAAGGTTTCTCTGCAGGGAGAGTTTCACAGACTTACCTCTCCTCACCAGGAAAGGGGTGGATGGGGGAGGCCCTTGGCTTTCTCAGCAGGGGAATTGGGTGCTCCAGCTTCCCTGGGTGAGGGGGATCCTGTCCAGCAGCATCCCGGGATGCAGCTCTCCGGCAGCAGGGCTGTCTAGAGGGCTGTGCCCGCTGCCAGTGCATTCCAGGTTTGGCCGGGCACGGAGATGGTGGGTCCAGATTCGTGAAGAGCAGGGGCAGCAGCCAACTGCCTGTGGCCAAATCCCGCCTGGATCACACTGACACCAGGACAGGGAGAGCTCCCGGCCCGGGGTGTGATGGCAAATTGTCATGGGAGCATCAGCCCCTGGGACCCAGCTCTGACAGGAACAGGGACTGGATGTGACAGCAGCCTGGAAACAGCCTTGGCCAGAGCCTGAATGAACTTTGAGCCAAACTAGAGGTTTTTATCCTTCCAGGCAGGATCCCTGGGCTTGCTGGAGAGCAGGAGCACAGGGCTTGGACTCCGAGGATGCGGGATCAGCCCCGTGTCCCATCCTTACTTCCCTGTGCAAGAGGGTAACAAACATCCATTTGGGAGTGAATTTGGCGCTGAATCAGGGTCCCTTGGAGCACTGGGACCCTGCCTCCAATGCAGAGGCTGCAGAGGAACCCTGGGAGCTGCGGCATGCTGGCATGCTCCACAGTGGGAGCAGGAGCTGTGCCTGCTCTCTCCAAGCGTGGAAGTGCATCCCTGCACCCCCAGCCTGGCTCAGGGAGAATTCTGAGGAGCTGAGGAATGCTGGGGGGCTCAGCCTGTCCCCGTCAAGCCCTGCTGGCTGGAGGGGGACAGTGGCTTCTCCGCTGGTGGCAGCAGAAGCTGGGACACCCACATGGATACCCAACGAGGCCGCTGGCACTGACGGACCAAGGAACTCCCACTCCTGTCTCTCCCAGACTTTTTTATTCCCCAATCAACCATCCAAATCCTTCCCTGTTCCTCACCTGGGTTTGGAGCTGTGCTTTCATCAGCCCCCCAGGCCCATCCCTGCTCCAGTCCTGGTGGGTCTTCCAGCTGATCAAGGGGGTGTGGCTTTACCCAACATTCCCAAACTTCACCGCTCCAAAACCACTCCCCAGATCCAGCTTAAATTCGGTAGAGAGACACATCTCTGGTGGAGAGGCCAGAGCTCCCTGGATGAGCTGTGGAACCCAACTGTAAATGAAAATTCTGGTGTAAAACACAACAGCCTCAGCCTCTCCACACTCTGCCTCGCTCCCAAAGAGATGAGCTGCTCCTGGAGCAGAAATTCCCAATAAAACCAGAAAGGTAAGAGCAGGAGCGTTCCCTGCTGAGCTCCAACCTGTCGTGGGGAGTGAGAGGGGCTGGTCAGGGGGTTAATTAAAATTGGGATTTTTCCACAAAAGATTGTGTGATCTGCGGCCCATGGACTGCATTCCCTGCAGGATGTCATGGATCTACAGAGCTGAGCATTCCCTGCAGGATGTCGTGGATCCATGGAGCCATGTAACTCCCAGGGGCTCAGAGGGGGCTGTAAACCGCAGGCTTATGGGGGTGTAACGATGCCATGGATCACCACTGGGATGGGACACGGCCTCTGTGCCTCATCCATGGAAAAAGGCTGTGGGAGGAGGACAGGAGCAGGACGGGGCTCCCGGCTCCTTCCCACGGGGATGGCTGGTACTGAATCCCAAGGGATGCTGCAGGGATGGACTCATGTCCCCAGAGTGGGGGTGAGGAGCTGCTGCCCGATTGTGGAGCACGAGCCAAAGTGCCTTTGCTGGAGCAAGAGCCAGAGTAATTTATCGGGAAGCTTTTAGGGAAATGAGGCCCTGCTGGGCCCCAGCCAAGCACAGCCCCGCTGGGCTCTGCCCGTGTCCTCTGGCAGCTCTTCCTGGGAGAGGGGGCACAGGGACAGGAGTGGGAGTGGGGATGGGGATGGGATGGGGACAGGGTGAGGGCAGGACAGGGGCAGGGATGGGGATGGGGGACAGGAGTGGAAATAGGATGGGAATGGGACTAGGGGTGAGAATGGGAATGGGGATAGAGGTGGGGTGAGAGATGGGAATTGGGGGAGGGGAGAGGGGACAGGGATGGAAATAAGCATGGGAATGGGGATGGAGAGCAGTCGGGGATGAGGATGGGACAGGGACAGGGTGTGGAGATGGAGATGGGGGCAGGGATGAGGATGGGACAAGGGATGGGGGTAGGAATAGCGATGGAGATGGGGACAGGTGAGGATGGAATGGGTCTCAGGATAGGGAGATGGGAAAGGGACAGAAAGCGG
>VZRE01011331.1:372275-385197 GCA_013396775.1 Cephalopterus ornatus
GGTGCTGGGGGACGGCAGGCAGGGCTGGGGGTCCCCGTGGCACCCCGTGTCCCCGCAGGTGTCACCCCGGGGTCCCCACACAGAGCAGCCCGTGCCCAGGCAGTTGTCACCCTGAGGTCCCTGCACATGGCACCCCATGCCCGGGCAGTCAACCCACAGTGTCCCCACATGTCACCCCAGGCTGTCACTACCCCCAGGTCCCTGCACATGGGCACCCCATACCCCAGGCAGTTGTCATCCCAAGGTCCCCCGATTGTCACCACCCCCAGGTCCCTGCTCTAGGGGCAGTCACCATCCCAGAGTCCCAACAGGTTCCTGGGGCTGTCACTGTCCCCAGGTGCCGTCACCTGCATATGGCAGCCCACATCCAGACAGCCGTCACCTCGAGGTCCCCACACATGGCACCCTGTTCCTGGGGAATGTCACCATCCCAGGCTGTCACCACCCTTAGGTCCCTGCATGTGGCACCCCCTGCCTGGACAGTTGTCACCCCAGTGTCCCCACACTTGGTACCCCAGGCTGTCACCACCACGAAGTCCCTGCATGTACCACCCTGGGACAACTGTCACCCCGAGGTCCCAGGGTGCTGTGGGGATGACAGGGACCCCCCAGCCGGACCTGCTGCTCTCACACCATGGGAAAAATGAGCCATGGAAGGGGCGGGAAGGGGGACCAGGAGCAAAGCCCTCTGTCCTTGTTCCCTTTTCCAGTTGCCCCCCACTTCCCCCCGGCCTTGATCCCATTTTTCACCTCATTTCTCACTTTGACAGTGATTAATCCCAGTTGGGCTGATGCACCAGGGCAGGTCCCCACTGGGCCGTGTCCCCAGTGTCTGTGTCCCTGTGACACCCACCTGTGCCCCAGTACGTGGGAAGGGAAACTGAGGCGCGGCTGGGCAGGCTCCCGCTGTGCTGCTCGTGTTGGCACTGCCACAAGAACGCCCAAAACCCTGGAGTGGGGCTCCTGTCGCTCCAACCAAGTCCTTCACTAAACGCCCCCTGCCTCCCGCAGCCGCCCCGCACACGTGTTCAGCCTCATCCCAACCATCGCTGCCGGGAATTTTCGGGCAGCTCCGACCTCCCTGCGCTGCTCCTTCCAGCTCCCGCCGGAGCAGAGGCCGGGACCCCGCTCCGGGGCTCCCCAGATCCCACCTCTGCCTCCCGGCAGTGCTGCCTCTGCAGCTGCCGCTGGATTTAACCAGCTGGGGTCCTCTTTAAGCTGTTTTTTAGTTGGGAGAAATGTCCCTCTCCGGCAGCTGAAAAACCACCACTGCCGCGCTCCGGAGAGGGGGATTTCAGGGATCAGCAATTCCCGGCGCTGCGGGGTCTCAGCAACCAGGGCAGGGTCCTTCCTCCCGCGGGGTCGTGGCTCGGGGGTGGATTTTTCCAACTCTGCTAAAATTCCATCCTCCCCCGGAGCTCGGGATGGTGTCGGGGCACATGGATCTGTGTCCCACGGGTAGTCTCCGATGCCTAATACCGTGGCTGAGCTCCCAGCACTTGAGCGGGGAATGCTGAGAATAACAAGTGGCTTTTGGGGAGCAACAAACCCAAAAAGGCAAAGCCTGATTAAAAATCTCCTCCTTTTTTTAAAATTTGCTCCTCGATGTTAACGAAGTTCCCTCCCAATTAATTCTCTGGAGGCCCCGAGGTGGAAACTCATTAATTTCTCACCGCCCAAATCCCAGCAGGAATAACACGGCCAATTTCTGGGCTTTTCCCCTCAAATCCCCACCAGAGCTCTCTGTGCAGGGACAGGGACATGTGGGAGCACCATTCCCTAAGGATGGGGGCAGCCGGTCATCCCGGCTCCTGCTCCCCGGGGATGGAGCGGGAGCAGGAGGCACGGGGAGGTGGGGCTGAGAATTAAATGGTTTAATTGCATCTGAATGCTTGATGAGATTTTTGTTCATTAGGGATCACCGTCGGAGCACTCTCCCAGAGCCCAGCTCGGGCACATCACTCTCTTCCTCATGGGATGAAGGCTGGGACAGTCCTCCTGGGATGAAGGCTGGGGCAATCCCCTGTGCTTAATGCCCTCGCTGATTTTGGGGGGAGAATCTCAGACCTCAGTCCTGAGATGATGGGGTGGAGGCAGCAGCATCCCCAAATCCCAGAGATTTCAGCTTAAAATCCTAGCCACAGCCAGGGGATTTACCCCTTTCCCACACCGCTGGGATGTTGGGAATGTTCCTCTTCATAATTCCTCCATTATTTGTGGATCCTTTTCACAATTCCCCTTTATCACATCCAGGGCTCAGACCAGCCTTGCCAGCAGGTCAGTGCCACCTCTCCCTGCTGTCCCTTCGTCCCTTCAGTGACAGTGGCACCTTCCCGACGCTCCCGGGTTCTTCCCTAATTAACTGCTCCCACTAACGAGGTGGGAGGGGCACGATCCAGGCCTGGCATTTTGTGTCCTGTCCGCAGCTTTGGGAGGATTTCACTCTCAGGAGCGCTCACGCTGGGTTCACATCCCGGCATCAATGTCCTTATTGTTT
This sequence comes from Cephalopterus ornatus, assembly GCA_013396775.1. Lineage (NCBI taxonomy): Eukaryota > Metazoa > Chordata > Aves > Passeriformes > Cotingidae > Cephalopterus > Cephalopterus ornatus. Next base: position 374,773 of record VZRE01011331.1, read on the forward strand.
TCAGGAATTTTGAGGGAATGGAAAGGAAAAGGACTGAAGTGGTGCTGGCACAGGGATGGGGCTGATTGAGCTTTAATTAATCTGCTCCTCATTTATACCCCAACCCTGGGTCCACATCCTCCTCCTCTGCCCAGTGCAGACTCCTTGGCTCTCTCCTGCCCTGATGGATGAGGATTGGGATGGGGATGGGATTGGGATGAGGTGGGAAGGGATGAGAATGAGGATGGGATGGGATAGGTTGGGGATGAGGATTGGGATGGAGATGAGGATTAGCATGGGGATGAGGATTGAGATGACTTGGGGATGGGACTGGGATAAAATGGGGAGGGATTGGGATGAGGTGGGATGGGCTGAGGATTGAGATGGGGGGGGTCTTGACAAGGTGGGATGGGATGGGATGGGATGGGATAGGATGGGGATGAGGATGGGGATGGGATGACAGTGAGGACTAGAATGGAGATGGCATAGGGATAGGGATAGAGACGGGCTGAGGATGGGACCAGAGTTGTCAATGGGATGGGCTGAGATGTGGATGAGGAGAGGGATAGGGATCCCTCACAGGGATGGGGATTGGATGGGAAGGGATGGGGACAGGGTGAGATGGGATGTGGATGGAGATAGGATGGAGGTGGGATGGGGATGGAATTGGAGATGGGATGGGGATGAAGATAGGATGGGGGTGGGATGGGGATGGAATTGGAGATGGGATGGGGATGTCCCAAAGCCATGGAAAAGCTGGCTGACAGGGATGGGGAAACCTGGCAGAGCTGAGGATGGTGCAAACCTGTGCCAGGTGCCCAGGACAACCCCATGGACAAGTCCCCCCCGGGGCAGTGTGAGGACCCCGGAGGGGGAGTGGGCAGCACCACAGTGTCCTCCAGACTGTCCCTTGGCTCACCGGGCACCGGGAGGGGCCGAGAGGGGCCCGGGGTGTCGTGGTGTCATTTTAAAGTCACCGCTGGCACCGAGCCCTGGAGGCGCCGGAGGCATCAATCTCCCGGGGCCGGCGCTGTCAGGCGGGTATTTAGTGGAATGTTTCCTAAATGAACGCTTGATGGGAGAAGAGGGATGGCTGCAACGTTCCGAGCCACAAGGTTATCCCAGCGGCCGCGCCGGCTGCCAGCTCCCAGTGCCCGCTGGAAACCCGGGAAGGGCAGTGGAGATAACCCCCGGGAAGGGTCCGGGAGCCGCATCCCAGCGTGGCCGGGACTGTTCTCACACTGGAACGCATTTCAGGGGAAATGCCGGGCACAGCTCCAGGCAGGAGGGGAGGGAAGGGAGAATGGGGAAGGGTCGGAGGGCTCAGTTTAATTTGGGTTATGAAGGGGGGGGGAAATATCCCCTCGAGGGGGAGGGGGGGAGGCAGGAATTCTGCTTAGGGGGGATTTTTCTTTATGGCAAATGGGAGAAATTGAGATGAGCCTGTTCTTAACATCCCTCCAAGTGGAAGTGGCCTGGGATGCTGAGGGCAGAGGAGACTCCTCTTGTTCCCACCAGGAGAGACAACTCCCAGAGACCTCAGGGAAGGACCTTTGCAGACGTATTAACTGAATAAAACCAGACTCATGGACAGCACAGCCTGCCCAGGAAGGAGTGCTGGAGCACAGTTGGGATCTGGCTTTTCCAAAGGGGAAGGTGATGGCTCCTGCAAGGAGTTTTGCCTTCAGGACATGGCTGTGCCAGTCCAGGCTCTGCTCCCACCCCGCTGCTGGTGCACAGTGACAAGTGGTGACATCAGCTCCATCTTCCCGGGTGCTGTGACCTGTTGCAGTGGGATGCCCCGGGGATGCCAGGATCCAGTGGTACCCAGTGTTGTGATGCCAAGATCTGGTGGTGCCCAGTGCCAGGATGACAGGTCCCAAAGGTATCTGGTGCCAGGATGCCCAGGGCAGGTGACATCAGACTGGCAGCAGACACATCCCAGCAGGGCTGTGACAGTGCCCTGTGTTCCCATGGCTGAGCAAGAGAAGGTGATGGGAGTGGGACTCCAGCATTCCTGCTCCAGATCCAGCCCCAGGGCAGCGCTGCACCCCATCCCATGGTCCTGCACCCCCCTGCAAAGTCCTATACCCCATCCCATGGTCCCACACCAAACCACAGCATCCCACACCTGCTATGAGGTCCTGCACTCCATCCCATCGTTCTGCGCCCGATCCCATGGTCCTGCACCCCATCCCATAATCCTGCACCCCCCTGCATGGTCCTGTACCCCATCCCATGGTCCTGCAGCCCATCCCATGGTCCTACACCCCGTCCCATGGTCCTGTGCTCCACCATGTGCTCCTGCAGCCCCTGGGGTGATTCTGCACCCCAACACATGGTTCTGTACCCCTTCACAAGGTCTTGCACCCCATTACAAAGTCCTGCACCCCACGCATGCTCCTACACCCCATGAGGTGGTCTTGCACCCCCTCACAGTGTCCTGCACCTCACCAAGATCCCACACCCCACCACACGGTCCCACACCCCATCACACCTCACCCAACACCCCCCACTCAGATCCAGCAATTCCCCCTCCACTCCATGTGGTTTTGATCCCATAGCATCCACATATTATCCCTTCCTGGGGCTGAACGGGCACCTCTGGGCTCAGCCAGGGCCCCAGAGCTCTGGTTTCCTCGTGCCATAAGCCCCCAGTTAACCCACACAGAGCACCGAGTCTGCCAGGTCTCTGCAGGGAGCAGGTGGCCCTGGGTGCCATCCCCTGCCAGAGCTGCCCCTCCCCTCCCTCCTCCCTTCTAAAGGAATTTTCTTCCCCCTTCTCCTCCCTGGAAGACAAAGGTGGAGGGACGCAGCCGGCAATGCTGTGCCAGCCGTCAGCCCGAGCCGGCAGGGATGGTGAGGATGGATGAGGATGGATGGGGACGGACGAGGATGGATGGGGATGGATGGGAATGGATGAGGATGGATGGGAATGGATGAGGATGGATGGGGATGGCGGGGACAGCGCCAGGCTGGCAGCTGCCAGAGAGGAAGGAATCAGGTCCCCATGTCCTCAAGACACCATCAGAAAAGAGCAGGATACGGCTGGCTCCAATCCCCGGGAACAGAGCTTTACCTGTCACCTGCAAGGGAGTCACACACCCGGTGGGTGCCCTGAGCACCCCAGGGAGCCTGAGGGTTGTCCCCTGGGGTGTCCCTGGGCTGCTCCCCTAATTCCCATTGCATTGCTGGGGGACAGAGGTGACCCCGCAGAGCCACCCACGGCCCGGGGGTGCCCTGGTCCTCCAGGTTCCAGCCCATGCCAGGTGTCACTGTGCCATGCAAACACCCTTTCCTCGGGCACACACACTCCCCACATGTGCAGAAGCCCCCCAGCCCTCTCTGGGGCTTTGCCAGTGCCCCCTCTCCCCGCTAACTCCCCATCTTACACCACCGAGACACCCGGGGCCAGGGCAGCTCCCTGAGGTGCAGGGAGGCTGTGGAGCAGCACCCATGGGTGGGGGGACACCGGTGGTTGGCAGCTGGACAGTTGTGCCAGTGCCATCCCTGCCTCGGTTTCCCCATCCATCCCCTCTGCCCCTTCCAAGCTCTTTTCCCACAGGAGTTGCCAACCAAAGCCAGGCGCATTTTGGGTGGCCTCTGAACCAGCACCGTGACCCCCCTCCAGGGCTGCTCGCTCTGGCCTGGCCGCCCCCAGGTCACCCTGTGTCCCCTCTGTCCTGGTGCCAGCAGCGCCCCCCTCCCACGGGCAACACTTCACCCCCAGCTCTTGGTGGTTTATTCTATTTTTGAGAGTATTTAACAGTTGGAAAGTGAAATAAATGTGAGTGGAGGAGGCTTCGGGGACCCCAAAGTGGAGAACCGCTGCCAAAGCCTTGGGTGCTGCCTGGGGTTGGCCAAATCCCTGATTTCCTTCCCCAGGCACCCGAGGCAGGGGAAGGCACGGGGAGAGGCACATGGGAAAGGCTGGTTGGTGGTTTCTTTTCCTCAAGCAAAGTCAGCTCCCACCAACCCACACCCGCTGCCATGGCTCCTGGAGGGTTCATCCGGGAAAAAGGGAAAAAAAACAGGATGAAATTTCCTTTGGAAGTGGAGGAACAGCCTGGGATGTGCCAGGGAGGGCAGGTGGGGAGCAGGCACTGCGCTGAGGTGGGAGGGACAACACTGGGAGTGTGCAAAGCTGAGTGTGCAAAGCTGAGTGTGCAGGTGTGTGATGCTGTGGGTGTGCAAGACTGAATTAAAGGCTGTGGGTGTGCAAGGCTGTGACTGTGCAATCTGGACAATCCTGCCCACACTCAAGGTTGCAGGTGCACAAATCCTTGGGTGTGCAGTGCCACAGGTGTGCAGGGCTGAGTGTGCAAGGCTGTGAGTGTGCAACGCTGTGAGTGTGCAAGGCTGAGCATGCAGGGCCTCTTGGAGCAGAGGGGATCCCTGTGCCAGAGGGCAGGAGGAGACCCCCCGATGCTGGATCCATTCTCGGCTGCGCCCAGTGCATCCCCAGTGCATCCACCCCTGCACATCCACCCCTGCACATCCATCCCTGCACATCCATCCCAGTGCATCCATCTGCACATCCATCCCTGCACATCCATCTGTCCCTGTGCATCCACCCCTGCACATCCATCTGCACATCCATCCACAGTCCATCCATCCCCTTCACATCCATCTCTGCATTTCCATTCCTGCACATCCAACCCTGTCTATCCATGCCTGCACATCCATCTGTACATCCATCTCCAGTCCATCCATCCCCTGCACATCCATCCCAGTGCATCCATCCCCTTCACATCCAATCCCACACATTCCCAGCACACCCCCCTGCGCTGCTGTACCAGTTAGGGACTGCCAGGAAAAGTCTGTTGGTTCATTTTGGGATGCAAGCAAGGCAGGAAGCACCAGTTGCATTCCTATCATCAATGGCCATGCAGGAATTCAGGTCACCCTTCTGTGTCCCTCCTCCACTGCCTCCAGTCATCCCAAAATCCTGCAGGTATCCCACCAGCATCCCTCTGCCAAAATCCCATCCTACCTCCCTCAGCCCTCCTTAAAACAAGGAAAATGGGGAAAACCCCCCCAGCCCCCATGACGCTGGGGACAAGCCCCGGTCAGAACGTCCCATGAATCTCCTGGGATTTGCCACTGGGGAGTGGATAAAAAGCGCATCCATCCCCGATCCCAGAGGGAGCAGGGGCCGGGAACAGCCTCGGCATCAGGCCTTGCTGGGCTCGGAGTGTTGGGTAGGGCTGGTTTCACCCATGATTAATGACAGAATTGAGGTCAGTACAGTGCATCCTTTATTCCAGGCAGGATGGGATCAGGAAGCATCGGCAGAGCCCTGGGAATGGCAAACACAGGGCTCAGCCCCGCCGGGCACCCCAAATCTCTCTTCCCTCAAGGAGGGATGGGAAGGAGTGACCAGGAACAGTGGGACCCCTGGAATAATGGTGAGGGAGAACCCACCCCGATCCCGTGGGAGCTGCCAGAGGGACCTCAGCTGTGCTTCCCATTAACCCCTCCCAAGGACTCAGAGGTTTTTCCCGAAACAAAAAAGAGAAAGAAACCCCAGCTCCCCTCCTAGTGCTGTGAATTTTTATTAAAACAGGATAAAACAGTTATTCCTTGGGAGTACAACAGTCCAGGGAGTGGGAATGCTGCTGTGCCAGGTCACAGCCATCCGAACTGCAACACAGGCAAGGAATCGATCCCAGGTTTTAAATAAAAAGGGGTTGGGATGGGAGTTACGCCACGCCAAGCCCCCGGCTGAGCCTCCGGGGGACGCTGTGGGTCAGGTGAGGCCGTGGGACGAAGGAGTTGGGGGTCCCGAGGGGGTGTGGGGGATCCCCGGGGCAGCACCGGCTCTGGTGGGAGGGGAAATCGCGGCTGGAAGGAGGATTCCACCCGGGCGGGATTTGGGACGGAGACAGGAAGGGAAGGTCAGGGCATCCCTGTTCCCCCCGCGGGGGGGTCAGAGCGAAGGCACCCGCTGTGGGACAGGCAGGAGCAGGCAGCCCCGGGCTCAGCCCGGGAGAGCGGCATTCCCGGGGCGGGGTTTGGAGGGGCTGGATGCAGGCACCCAGGGAAAGCCCAGCCCGCATCCCCCCCCAGGCCTGAAGCTGTCCAGGTTTGTCACAGTTTGCAGGAAAAATAAGGTTTCATTTGGTTGGCACTAGCTGTTCTCCCGCTCCGCATTCCTGGCAGGGAGGGGGAGGAGGAAAAGGAGGAGGAGAAGAGGAGGAGACCTTCCTCCCACCTCCTCTCCCCCGGGAAGTAGCCACAGGATTCCCACAGGCCCAGGTCCCTGTCATCCCGCTCCTGCCTCCCACCCCGGCGGGCGCTGATTTACAGCACTCCACTGGAACATGCTCTGCGTCCTAATGGAGCTCCCGGCACCGCGGCACGGGAGGGCACATGGGGCTCCAGGCTGGCACACGGGGCTTGGAACAGGCACACAGGGCTCCAGGGCCACCACACAGAACTCCAGGCTGGCACAAGGGGCTCCAGTGCCAGCTCATGGGACCCCAGAGCTGGCACATGGAGCTCTGGGCTGGCACAAGGGGCTTCAGAGCAGGCACACAGGGCTCCAGGCTGAGACATGGAGCTCCAGGGCCAGCAGGAGAAGGCAATCCCGAGGGATGTCATCCCTGCCAGGGAGAGCCTTGGGCACACTCCTCTGCTGGCTGCCAGGCTGGGGGGGCACAACCACAGCTCCTACCCTAGCACCAGGAAAAAGCCTGGAGAGCCAAGCCTAGAAGCTGTGCTAGAAAAACATAAGAGAAAAGCTGGAAACCCCCAGGAAAACAGTGAGGGAGGAGGATGAAGGGACACTAAGCTAGAGAACATCGCACAGTCCATGGGCAGCCCCGGGGCCGGCGGGGCGCGGGGGCTGCAGCACCCGGGGGGTCCGGGGTGGTGCCCAGCTCCCTGGCCCCGCGGGCACCCCCCGGGCCCAGGCCAGGCTCCGGGAGCCGTCGGGAAGCAGCAGCGGTGCAGAGCAGCCAGACACTTCCTAGAGCTCCTCGAAGAAGGCCACGCGGGACTTGGTGCTCTGCAGGGTGAGCTGGAAGAGAGCAGAGCGAGGTGAGAGGGAGTCCCACCACAGCTTCACCCCTGGGGAGCCCCGGGCTGGGCAGGAGGGAGCCGCTGCCTGTATCCCTCTGGGAACACCAGGGAAGGAGGAGCCGGGGTGCCGCGGGAGCCGAGGTCGTGCAGCCCCCACCACAGCAAGCACAGCCCGAGGGCAAAGCGGGGGGGTGGGGGACGACGACACGGACAGGCTAAATCAAGGTCATTCGCGTGGCTGAGGCTTCCAGGATGTGGGATACACGGGAGGCTGGATCAAAGGAGCCAGTCCTGGGGCTCCTGGTGGTGGGGAGCACACAGGGATCTTGGGAAGTTGGAAGGAGAGACATCCATGAGCTGAGGGAGAACGATGCTCATCTCCGAAGCCAGCGCTCCAATAGCCCCTGGGCACGTGTCCCTGTCACCAAACAGGGATCATCCTCTGTCCCTGCTCACATCCAACCCATCCCACCACGTGTGCAGCCACTCCAGCATCCCAGGAACTCTTCCCGGTCCCGCTCCATCCATCCCGCTGGAGGACAGAGCCGCAGAGCTCCCGCTCGCAGGACTGTCCTTGCAGCCAAGGCCCTGCAAGACTTGGAAACCCTTGGAAAGCTTTCCTGCACCAATATCAGGCGATCCCAAAAATAACACCCCATGGAGGAGCCGGGAGCCCATTTGCTAACGGGCCAAAGGAGATGAAAGAGGAAGAAATCCCGGGATTTACAGACAACCACCCAACGGAGCATGCTGGGGGAAGTGCCACCTCCCAGCCAGCTGCTGGATCACCAGGAGTTTGCCAAAGCAGCAGGCTAATTGCCAAGGCTTCCTTTCAGCTGGATTAAGCACGATGCTTCCACTGGGAATGCCGGTTTTGCTGAAACAGGAATCCTGGGATCACCTTCCAGTGAGTTAAGCCCCTCAACAGAGCTGTCAGGCGCTCCCCCGCCTCCCTGCTTCTCCCCCATGGCCTTTCCTCGGTAATTCCTTCACAGCTCTAATGCCACTCGGAAAAAAAATCTGTATTGCAGAGGAAATTTCTGCAGGGGCTTAAGAATCCCTGTTGGCAGCAGCTCCTGGGCCAGGGTTGGTTCTCCTCCTCCTCTTTAGCATCCCTCGGCTGCTCCAGTGTCCCCTCCAGAGCTGTGACAGAGGTGGCATAGGGGCTGTGTGCCATGGGCAGCACTTTGCCCAAGTCTGGAAAAGGGGGAAAAAAAAAGCAGTAGAGAGCCCCAGGCTGCTGCCAGACCCTCTGATGGGGCCATCCAACAGGAAGCCCCATCCCTGGAAGTGTTCCAGGGCCTAAAGGGGCTCCAGGAGAGCTGGAGAGGGACTGAGGACAAGGGATGGAGAGACAGGACACAGGGAATGGCTTCCCACTGCCAGAGGGCAGGGATAGATGGGATCTTGGGAAGGAATTCCTGGCTGTGAGGGTGGGGAGGCCGTGGCCCAGGTTGCCCAGAGAAGCTGTGGCTGCCCCTGGATCCCTGGAAGTGTCCAAGGCCAGGTTGGACGGGGTTTGGAGCAACCTGGGCTAGTGGAAGGTGTCCCTGCCCATGGCAGGGGGTGGAATGGGATGAGCTTTAATGTCCCAATGCAACCAAACCATTCCATGATTCTATGATCCACCTGCCATCCACCTCCTTCCTAAGGCCCTGCCACCGCATCCATCCCTTCTTTAGCCTGGCTGGGGGAGCAGAGCCCACAGCCCACAGGAGTTCACTCCATTAAATCCCAGTGAGAGGAGATGCCCCCTACATCCCCCCGCAGCAAACTCTGCTGGAGGAAAGAACAGAGCCAGCTCCAACTGCTTACAGAACAGAGGGAAGATGTTCCCCTCAGGCTTATCAAGGAATCTGACTGTTTCCAGCCTGCTCTGCCTGTAGCTACAGCTCTCCATTAACCCCCCACGTGCTTTTGAGGTCCTGAGCCCGAAGCTGTGCCTGCCTCAGCTCCCAGCTTTGGGAAGCAGGCAGAGGCAGAGCTCCAGGACATCCAGCACAGGCACAAGGAGAAAGGAGAGATCCAGCCCTGCCCCTTGACCCGGTGCTTTCATCTGTGACATTGCAAGGCTCCCGAGAAGCTCAGTGGTACTTTTTTTACCTATCCAGGGAAACTGAGGCATGGGAAGAGCAGCCCGGCTCTGGGCATACAGGGAATGGGAGCAAAGATGGATCTTGATGACATGGAGTCCCATGGAAAAGTGTGAGCACAGACATCCCAAGATGGCCATGCCCTGTGGATCACTGGATCCCAGCAGTGGCCAGAAAGGCAAAGACCACAGGAATTCATCCCTGGGAGGGTGGGGAGGCCCTGGCACATGTTCCCCTGAGAAGTTGTTGCTGCTCCATCCCTGGAAGTGTCCAAGGCCAGGCTGGAGCAACCTGGGCTAGTGGAAGGTGTCTCTGCCAGTGGGATGAGATGGGCTTTACGGTCCCTTCCAACAGGGACCAGTATCAGCCCAGCAGCTCCAGGCAGCTGCCTCCTCACATCCAACTGCATCCAGGCACTGGAATCAGCAGTGGGAATCAGGACTGCTCCTGACAGTCTGGAGATGCTCCACTGTGCCTGGAGGGAAAACTCCCCCTCTCCTTTCTTTCTTTCTTTCATTGTTGTTTTCCTGGCTGTGGAGCAGAGGCAGGGCTATCCTTGCTCCCATCCAGACCCAAGGGGTGCACTGGGGGAAGATGGAAAGAGCCCAGGGGAGCTCCTGGGGCAGCCTGACTCATCCCAGCCGGCGCTGTGGAGCCGGTGGGCGAGGGGAGCTCTCTGCAGGGAAATCCCACTCCCTCACGCATGGAACAGCCAGTTTTCCTCCTATTTTTTTTTTTTTAGGACATGAAAGTGAGTAGGAGAGCATCACCCTGTGCCGGCCCCTCCACAATCCATGGGGCAAAAAGACCTCCAGCACCTCCAAAAACTCTCCACAGCCTCTGCACCCCCTTCTCCTGGCCAGGCAAGGGGAAATAAATATCCCTCCCCATAGCGTAAAGCTGTGCAGGGTGATTAAGAGGGAGTTACATTCTCGTCAGTGCGGAGAAAAGGAAGAAAAAAATTGATTTACAAGCAGTATTATGATAATCTCCTTCCTGCAGGAGGGAGGGTGGGCTCCCCATGCTCTCCCAGAGCCATCAAGGAAAATTTAGAGGGAGAGAGGAGGCAGCGCAATTAAGCGGCCAGAGCTGGAATGAATCAGGATGTGAGGAAGGGAAGAGTCCCACTCCCTGCATTCCTGTGCTGGGGCTCCTCTGGGCCTGCTGTTACCCAGCACTGCTGGACTGATTTGATTTAGGAAAAACAAACAAACCAAAGCAAGCCAATAAGTGTTTGGCAGGGAAAGGCGGTTTGGGGCTGGTAACCCAATAACTGCAGGCACAGAACCTCTGGGGGCTGGGAAAACCCGACAGAGGGACCCCCCCCCCC
>VZRE01011331.1:385211-395762 GCA_013396775.1 Cephalopterus ornatus
CGGAACTGGGACCCTCCCAACGGGCAAGGGGAAGGGGCTGCAAATCACATCAACCTGCCCCCAAGCCTCCCCCAACTGATAAAGCTTTCAAACGGCCCATTTCCTTGCTGTGTCCTTGTTTATCCCGCAGCCTGGCCGGGCGGGAGGAGGGGGTGACCCCTCCAGGGGTGCCATGCGATGCCGGGATGTGGGATGTCTTCCTGCTGGCGGGAAGGAGATCTACATTCCCTGCTAAACCACCGCCCAGTGCTGCTGATTTATTCCCCACCGGCCGCCCTGGTGCCATTCTCCGTCCCTGCCCACTCCCCAGTCCCACCGGCCAGGCGGACCTTTCAATTCCCACTTTTACTTTCCAACCCCTCCCCACCCCCTTCCCAGTGCCCACCTCCCGGCTCCCGTCTCCCTCCCACGCTGCCGTTCCTTCTCTCCCGAGCACAACTGTCCCCCAGCCCCCGACGCTTTGATGAGCCCGTCTGAAAGGAGAGGATGACGCTCCATGTGAAGGAAACGCTTTTCAAAGGCTGCCACAGAAATAGCTGATAGCCCTGACGTTTCCTACTTTCCTCCCGTTCCCTGTAAACAAGGAAAGGAGGCTGCCTGTGTCCCAGTTTAACTGCCTGGGAGTTTCACTTCCCGGCTCCGAGGAGAACCCAAAGGAAAAGGAGCTTGGAAAGGATGTGGCCTCTCACACAGGGGGGTGTGTGGGCAAGACCCACATGGGATGAGTCTCCACCTCCTCCTGCACTTGGAATATGTGTTCCCGGAGCTGCTCTGCTCAGCAGGTGTCTGCTGGCTCTCACCTGCACCCCAGACAGGTGCCAGGCAGGGTGAGAAGATGGTATCCTCACTCATCTTCTCCAACCTCACAGCTCCCAAGGGATCGGGAAACACCAGTGCTGCTGCTCCTGGAAATCCCTTGATGGTGCTGTGTCCTCTCGGCGCACAGCCTTCCCTTTCCTGGTGGGATGGGATTCCACAGCTCTGCAGGAGACTAAACAGCACCTCATCCCTGTCCTGAGATCCACAGGGAGGGATGGACCCATCCGTGGGCAGCTCAGCCTGCTCTGTCCCACCCAGGCTTCCTTCTTCTGCCCTTCCCAGAGCATTCCCTGTGCCGGTCCCTTCTCTGTGCAGGGTGAGGCTCCAGGGGCACAACACCATCCTCCTCCTCCCCACCAAACACTGGAGCAAATCAGACCCATTCCACACAGGGAAATCTGCTGATCCAGAGGGGGAGATTTCCAGAGGAAAGGAGTCTCCTAGAGATGACAGAGACCCCTCAAGATCTGTGAAGTCCTTGAGGGCCAAGTGTCAGTGATCCTAAGCACAGAGCTCCCAGGAAAACAGGGAGAGGGAAGGTATCTGCCCCAGCACCAGCCTCCCAAAAACTTTCTGCCTGTCCAGATGAAGGAGCCCCATGACATCTGGGGGTGGCACATCCTGTCAGTGTGACAGAGACTTGGCCAGCAGTGCCATCACTAACTCACCAGTGTCCTTACAGGGACAGAGCACAGCCCCAGGGTGGAAAACAAATCCCCTGGGCTCTGCCTCGCTCACCTCTCTGTGCTTCCAGCTGGGAGGTGCTCGTCCCCTAAACCCAAGGAGGACGATGCTGTGCCTGTAGGAAGGTGGTAGAACACGACTGTTTGTGATGGAGGAACCCTTGACTGAGCTACTGGTAGTAACTGAGCAGATTTGGGGCAGCTCATCCAACCCCAAGTGCCTCAATGACAGGAGAAAATCCTGCACTCACAGAGTCCTATAATCATGGAATGGGTTGGGTTGGAAAGGCCCTTTAAGATCATCCAGTCCCACCCCCTGCCATGGGCAGGGACACCTTCCACTAGCCCAGGTTGCTCCAAGCCCCATCCAACCTGGCCTTGGACACTTCCAGGGATCCAGGGGCAGCCACAGCTTCTCTGGGCAACCTGGGCCAGGGTCTCCCCACCCTCACAGCCAACAGTTCCTTCCCAATATCCCACCCATCTCTGCCCTCTGGCAGTGGGAAGCCATTCCCTGTGTTCTGTTCCTCCATCCCTTGTCCCCAGTCTCTCTTCAGCTCTCCTGGAGCCCCTTTAGGCCCTGGAAGGGGCTCTCAGGTCTCTCTGGATCCTTCTCTTCCCCAGGTGAACCCCCCCAGCTCTCCCAGCCTGGCTCCAGAGCAGAGGGGCTCCAGCCCTGGAGCATCTCCATGATGACCATCACCTAAGCTGAGGGCACCACAACCAAGGAGCAGAGCCAGGACAGGAGCCAGCAGGATCCACATGATCCTCATGGGCCCCGAAAGTGCTGCCCCAGGAGGGAGCTCCAGTGCTGGAGCTGCTGTGCCTGGGCAGAGCAGGAGCCACGTGAGAGCCTGGCAGGAAAGGCCAGGCCTGGCTGTGGAAGGACCAGAGGCTCAACGACAAAGCCGCTTGTCTGGGAATAGGCGTGGAGATTTGCTCCTTGCCTGGATACTTCAAAGGGCTTAAATCCCAGTAAATAAGCATGACTATGCAAGAAGAAAGCAACTGGAATCCAAGACCTGATTGTGTTCTAGCAGCCTGTCCTGGGAGCTTTCCTGCAGCAGAGGATACGAGGAAGAAGTGGGTTTTTCACCCTCTGCCACAGCCTCAGTGACAAACTCTCCTGAATCCGAGCCAGCGGGAGCCACAGCTCCAGCCCACGGTGGGGAGCGCTCGGAGAAGGGAGAGCAGCTTCCCGATGAGGTGCTTGTGCTGTGCCCACAGAGCTCATAAAAAGGGATTAGCATGTTAACCACGTAATTAAACATGAAAAACTTTGCAGGCGTCTTCAAAGGCAGGCAACAAACCCCAGAGGTCACACTGCAGCCTCGCTGTGCAGCTGCTCTCATTAGGGGGGCTCCTCCCAGGCACTGCACCGCTCCCAGCTGCTGGAATCGGCTTCCCACAGACGGCCAGGGCTTCATTTCACCTCCTGATGTTGAGCCCACAAGTGGATTTCACTCCAAATTCACCTGCTATGGAGTTCCTCAAGCCAGACAGGACGGGACAGTGGGTTTCATGCATGGCCAGCCTTCCCTGAGATGTCCAACACCTCCCCCAGGGGGGTCCAGACCTGCAGGATCACCCCTTGTTTCAGCCCCTTGGAGCACCTGCAGCCCCCAGAGCTGGCACAAACAGGGATTTACAGCCCCTGGAAGGGCTGGTCCTGCCGAGAACAGCCCAAACCTGTGCTGATCATTTCTGGGCAAAGCATCCCCCTGCCCCTGCTCCCAAGCTCCAGACGTGCTGGGAATTTGCCGTGTCATTTCCAAAAGAACAGCTTTGCCACCTGTCATTTTGAGTGCCTCTATCCCAGGACCCACGATGCCTCTTCCCTTAGTGCCACCAACTCCAAACCTGGCCTTGGACACTTCCAGGGATCCAGGGGCAGCCACAGCTTCTCTGGACAACCTGGAGAAGGGCCTCCACACCCTCACAGCCAAGATTTCCTTCCCAATCTCCCATCTAACCCTTCCCTCTGGCAGTGGGAAGCCATTCCCTGTGTCCTGTCCCTCCAGCCCCATGTCCAAAGTGAGGGTGTGCCAGAACCACATGGAGGGAAGAGCAAAAAAGCTTAAAAGCTTCCCCAAACTCATCCTCCCGAAGGAAGAAGTGGATGCTCTGCACACACAGAGCCTGTGGTTCGAGGGCAAACCCTTGGAGGAAAGCAGACTCTGGGAAGAAGAGACATGGAATTAACAGAGCAGAAGCCTCCGGGCTGGAGGACAGACGTGTCCCCAGGAGTGGTGCTGACACCTCCAGCACAGCCTCCCTGGATCATCCTCAGGCACAGCCTGGCCCCAGAGCCACCTGCAGACACCAGTTGTCCTCAATCCTCTGCTTTATCTTCCTGGGATGCTTCTCCAACAGGCAGAGCATCCACGTGCTGCTCCACTCCGAGACAGAGCTGCGCATTTTTAGCCTGTTGTGACAGTTTTGGCAGCAGAGTTGATGGGGTTTGGTTGGTTGTTTGGGTTTGGCGTTTTTTTTTCCCTACATCCTGAATTTTTTTCTGCAGCAAACAAGGGGGGAAGGTGCTGGTTTACTTCATTAAAGGAATCTTCAAAGGCTGCCCTGCACCTCTGACAGATTCCCAACCCCCGGCGGCAGCACAAAAACAGGAATGCTGAATTATTTAAGTGTCTCTACCTGTACTCCCCCGCCCTCCACCGGTGTTGCCAACTCAACTTCTGCCAAGAAAGACGCTTCCCAGCACGGAGGATCACAAAGGCAGGGAGGCTGGGAATGCTCCCGAGGGAGGGAGAGCCGGGCAGGGCTGCCTGGACATGCTGGTGACCGCAGGGAGCCGGTGCCACCGCAGGGGAGGGCAGGCAAGCTCATGCATGGGTTAGTGTCACAGCCAGGCCCCATCACCCCCACAAAGAGTACCTTGGAATAACCTACTTGGAATTCTCAAATGCAGATAGGTCTTCTGCCCTGGGCTTGAGGCTAAACCAGCAAAATAAAACGAACAACAACAACAACAAAGAGTGATCCTGTGTGATGGGAGTCAGGGCACAGCCCTGAGTGCTGGAGCCGCTCAGCAGCTTCCAGGTGAGGCAGAGGGTTGGGGCTATTGAAGGGTTGCTGAACTGCCATCCCATTCCCGGTGCCTCATGTCTTCCTTGCCTTCACAACGCCAAAGACAAAAGCCCTGCTGACCCCCGGGGCCAGGAACAGAGGGAGGCTGTAATTCCACTCTGATGTGCTCCACTAATAGACTGTTATTTGGGAACCTTTGCTCCTGTGCTGAGATGCAGCAGCCAGGCATGGCCTGAGCTCCCCCTGGCAGGGAGGGGACAGGATGAGGCTCCAGCTTCAAAGGAAGGCAGGGTGACAGCACCATGACAGCCCTGACAGCCACGGGAATGACTGCCCAGCCACCCTCTTTAAGGGAGACAAATGGGACCATCAGCTGTCTATGAACTGCTCTCTGTCAGAAGTGAAAATTTAGCAGCTTCTGTTTAAACCAAGGACTCAGAACACAGAGACAAATCCTACCCAAACCTACTGGGAGCAGAAACGCCTTCAGATTCTAAAATGACAAAAGGGGCTGTGAAGATTTTTATATTCTCTACTCTGGTGTGACAGGAACCTGAATAGCTCCGGGCCAGCACGAGGAAAACGGAGAGTGAGCTCTGCTAGATTCATTTTCCTGCCCCAATTCAGTGATCACAAACTCCCAGCCATGAAAGTCAGCAAGAACTGGTATTTCCAAATCCTTTCAGACAGAACTCTTGATTGGGGAGTAGTAAAGGGAGAAGGATTTGTTTTTACAGCCTGGAGTTGTTACCACAGCCTGCATCCCGTGCCATATGGATTTTCAAATCCTTCCCAAGGACAGAGAGCCAGCCAGGAAAAGCCTTTGCAGAGGAAAAGCCTTTGCAGGGGAGTGGGGCTGACCACCACATCCCACCAAATCCATCAGGGATGTGCCCCCAGCCCCTCACTACAGAGCCCACTTGGAAGAGCCAAAGGAAAAAGACGGGATGTAGGAATAAAGGAGGGGGTTTGTTGGGAGCCTTCAGGTGTGACCCCCAGGCCAGCAGACCCAGCCCAGCCTTAATTTTTGGCTGAAGTCCCTCATTCCTGGAGGCAGGTCCCCAGCAGGGGGGCAGAGGTCTCACCCCTGCCAGCACAGGCTTTGTGTTAGTGTCTCAAGCCGCACTACGGGTTTCTCAGGAGAGACTAAAAGAGAGGCCGAGCATTTGGCTTTTTCCACAGCGTCAGGAGTAGGTCAGGAGTAGTTCTGCCCTCGTTATCCTACAAGCTCAAAGCTTGTAGGGAATGGCTGCAACAGGCACAGAGGGCTTTCCCTGTTCACTGGGGTAGCACAAACCTTCCAACAACATCCCTGCAGAGGTGCAGCAAGACCTCCAGCCCTGGAGACCTTCCCATCCCTCCCCACAGCACTGCAGAGACCAGGCTGGGTCGGGACCACCAGAAGCTGGAATTCTCTGTCCAAGGCTAAACAGCTGGGGAAGGAAGCCTAGATCCAACAATTTTATTATCACAAGTTGTGCCAAAGCTAACCCACAGGGCAGGGTGGTTTGGGGGTTGTTTTTAAGGGGTTTCATCAGGGGAGATACAAACTGGAGCCCTCGGATACCTTTTTAATAGTGTTGTGCTTGCTGTTGCCTCTGCTGGCATTCTCGTTGTGCAATATATCCAGAGCTGTCTCCCTCTCCTTGAGCTTCAGTGCCTCGATTTCTGTCTTCAGCTCGTTCAGCTGCTCCTGGAGGTGTTTGCTCTTCTCCATGTACTCCACCCTAACATACAAACAGCCCTGGGTTAGTGCTGACCACGTGGTGACACGACACCTGATAACAGAATTATAACGGAAACACCTTTTCTTTGTCATTTCCAGCCTGTGGAACTGATAATATCACTTTATAGCACATGGTGAACTACTGCAAGCAATTATTTGTTCCTTATTAAAGAAGACCCAGACAGCCAACCCAACAATAAAACTGTAAATTGCATTATTATACAAAATTAAACCCAAGCTGGAGCTGCTGGGTGGTATTTTAAGCCTCCTAATTTCCAAGTGAAGCTGCCCCATGACACAGGCTGACACCACACAGTGTTCAAGCAGCTACTCAGGAAAGCTCTACTCCCCTGCACCCTTCTCCCAAACCAGCTCCCCAGCTCAAACCCACCAATCCTTCCAGTGAGGAAGGACCCTGATGTACCGACTTGTCATGTTTTAGAGGGATTCAGCTTGTAAACTGAGTGGGTGCAAGTGCTGTCCCCAAAATATCAGGTATCTGGTAGACACACAGCATCCCCGGGAGAGAGAAAGTCTCCCAAAAAAACAGAAGTAAAGGGAAAAAAAACAACCCATTCCCAAAGACTCGGCCTGAACTGCCCTCCACGATGAAATAGCGACTGGAAAAAAAATCTCACCAGGAGCCCTGTAACTGTGATTGAACCCCCCGAGCCAGGTCTGAGGGACAGCAGAGTGACAGGAACCCTCTGCAGTGCCAGAATTTGTAGTGAGGTTTGTCTCAGCACCCAGGGAAAGGGAACAGCCCCGGAGAAGTCGGGAAAAACATCCTATTGCTTTCAGCACTTGGCAGAGCCAGCTCTCCCTGCTTAGGAGAAACAGGATGACCTAGTTAGGAACCTGGGTACAGAACCAGGAATTATCCTGTTATTTTCAGCTTCTATCTCTTTCCTTCTGGCTTTAGGAAAAGTTTTTAATCTCTGTCTCCAGCACAGAGGTCTGTGATTTCAGACAGGAGAGGGCACAGAGCAGAGGCAAAGTAAAGCACCCTCTGGGATCCAGGGGTGTTTCATTCCAGCCTTGGGAAGTCGTGGCCGGAGTGGGAAGGCAGAGCCCTTGCAGCTTTGATCTATGACCCAATCGATGAACAAAGCACATTATTACTACAGAGATTAAAATCTGATCTGCTTTGATTTCTGCTCAATTGGTTATTTCGAAGGCTACACTCACACCCTCAGGAAAACACAAGATCAAAGCTCATAATCTCATCCAAACTTGCTGGCGAACACTTTTTATATATAAACATGACACAGATTCCAAGGAAAAGGGGTTAAAGCCCTAATGCAGGACCTTAGCACACACTGCCTTCACACTCTCTGGACACACTGCAGTGCTCCAGCACCCAGACTGCTGCTAACTCGTCCCACCACTGTGGGCAATTCCAGCCTGAACGGGAGCCAGGGCAACCTTCAGGAGAGGAAGGGGCTGGAGCAGAGCCTGAACTCACCTGTGAACAGGAGGCAGAGACACACCTGTGACACCAGGTCCCCACCAGGGAAATGGTCAACCAGGAGAATCACAGAGTCCTTAAGGTTGGAAAAGCCCTCTGAGATCAGATCCAACCATTCCCCAGCACTGCCAAGGCCACCACTGACCCCTGTCCCCAAGTGCCACATCCACATGGATTCTTAAATCCTCCCCAGGGATGGGGACTCCACCCCTGCCCTGGCCAGCTGTGCCAGGGCTGGACAGCCCTTTCAGTGAGGAAATTTTCCCAATGTCCAACCTGACCCTCCCCTGGCACAGCTGGAGGCCGTTCCCTCTCCTCCTGTCCCTTGTTCCCTGGGAGCAGAGCCCGACCCCTCCCCGGCTCCCCCCTCCTGTCAGGGGGTTACAGAGCCAGAAGGTCCCCCCTGAGCCTCCTTTTCTCCAGGCTGAGCCCCCCCAGCTCCCTCAGCCGCTCCTGCTGCTCCAGCCCCTTCCCAGCTCCGTTCCCTTCCCTGCACACCTCCAGCCCCTCAGTGTCTCTCCTGTCTGAGGGCCCAGAGCTGCCCCCAGGGCTGGAGGTGCCCCAGCAGTGCCAGCACAGGGACGGGCCCTGCCCTGGGGCTGTCACACACCAGGGCTGGCACAGCCCAGGGCCATTGGCCTCCTGCCCCCCTGGGCACACCCGGGCTCGTGTCCAGCACAAACCCCATCCCAGGGCTGGCCTGGACACGTTCCACGTACTTCTCCTTCTCGATTTCCATGGACAGCCTCTTCATGTCCGTGTCCTTGAAGTCGAAGGACAAGCTCTCACTGATGAGGTTGAAGCTTGGCAGGTCTGTGGGCAGTGCTGTTGTACTTGAGTTCATGGACTGCTAAAGAGAGAGCACAAATTAATCACCTCGGGCCACACAAATGTGGCTACAGCAGAGGTCAAATCACAGCAACAAAAGCCCCGTGTCCCAAGCACCAGATCAGCTCAGAGATCCCCTTGCTCCATTCCCAGTTTGCTCCTCAGTTCAGAGCTATTGATCCTCTGGGACCTTGGTTCTTTGCAGTAATAAAGAAGAGACAAAACACCACCTGCCTTCAAAACCTATTGACAAAACTTGGTAAAATCAAGGTTTTATCACTGCTGTGCTACTTGGGAGTCATCTGGCAGTTATTTACCATTAAATCAGGTTTATAAAGTTCAAGCTGTGAACAGGGGCAGTGCAGGACCCTGTGTGACAGCAGAGTCCTGCACTCCACTGCTCCCCAAAGCAAAGGCCAATGTGACCCCAGGGATGCCACTCCAGCAAGGTTCGTGGAGATGCACCAGCACATTTTTACCTTCTCAGTAATTTACAGTTCCAGGTGTTTAGGAACTGCTAGATCCAGCTGAAAACGCTGAAATAACACAGGGAATCACTCCTAAACCACCTGACCAAGGATCTGGGACTTTCTTCCTCCTGCAAAATGCTGTGACACCCCCGCTGACACACACTGATTTTATCTTCCCATTAAACAAAAATGACCCTTCTTTCTCTCAGTCAAAAACTCTGTCACACCTCTAATAAATGGGCTCATTAGGAGGAGAGGAGAAGCCTGATGGAGTCATCGCTCTGCTCCTGCAGGATGTCGGATGAGGTGGCAAACAGGGCTCACGTCAAGGGTGGCATGGTGGCATCAGGCGGGGCTGAGTCACAGCTGCTGCCAGCCTGCCTAGCCCTCCTTTGGGATGTGAGAAATCCAGCACCCAAAAGGTCCCCCACCGCCCTGCTGGATGCTCCTTCTTGCTTTAAGGGATTCCTGTAATGCAAAGGAGGTGCCATGCCATGGAATGGCACTGCTGGGTACCTGTCCCGACAAATGACCCCTTGAGCTTCAGCTGCTTCTTTCCTTCCCTCCTTTCTCCTCTTTGGGATCCTCCAGGCACTGTTTGCAGCTAGGTGTGCTTCAACAAGACCTGCTAGCACTGGGGTGATAGATTTACTCTGCACAAGAACCTGGCTCTTCCCTCACCACCAGCCTGGAATTCACAAACAGCCAGGGCTCATTCCCAGCTCGCTTTCCCTGGACAAACCTTAAAGGGACAACATTTCATCCACCTGCAGAGCTGGGACACAAACACCTGGTACAAACATAAACAAGGCAGCACCTAAAACTGCACTTGGCCTGGCTGGAGCATTCCAGGTGAGTTAAGACCCACATGACAAGGAAACTCAATTCCTTCCTTCCCTGCTAGAACAGAACACAAGCACATTAATTCTGGAGCAGGCGCTGGAAGGGACAGCTCAGCCCCTAAATTCCAGTCTCGGAAGGAAGGGGACAGGTCTGCCAAAGCACTTAACTGATTTAAATACTTGCATCCCATTGACATTCAAGTCCCTTCCCTGTAAGCCACACAGGTGTTCCCAAAGCCCTTCCCACGTGAGGTTCTCCCGTCCCTGCTGTGCAGGGAGCCAGGAGCATCCGAGCCTGCTGGCCTTCAAACAACCTTTAGCTTGGTTTTGTTTCAGCACAAGCTTGTTGAGTTTCGTTTTTAAAACCCCACAAACAGCAGCAATAAGGGCTGAGCATGAATTTCAGTTGCTGCAGCCACTAAGTTTGGAGACAATTTGTCAGGGTTGCTACAGCCACTTCCTTCCCTTCCCTCGGCACCGCTCTCTCATGGAGCAAGGGAAAAATGGTGAAGTCCAAGAGCAGCAAGAGTGAGGAAGAATAAGGAAAGAGAAAAGGAAGAGCAGGCTGAGGGCTCCCAAAGGCACAGGCTTGATATGTGGAACAAAGCATTTCATAAAATCATGGAATGGTTTGGGTTGGAAGGGACCTTATAGCTCATCCCATTCCACC
>VZRE01011331.1:395782-429066 GCA_013396775.1 Cephalopterus ornatus
CCCGTCCAACCTGGCCTTGGACACTTCCAGGGATCCAGGGGCAGCCACAGCTTCTCTGGGCAACCTGGGCCACGGCCTCCCCACCCTCACAGCCAGGAATTCCTTCCCAATATCCCATCTCTCCCTGCCCTCTGGCAGTGGGAAGCCATTCCCTGTGTCCTGTCCCTCTATCCCTTGTCCCCAGTCCCTCTCCAGCTCTCCTGGAGCCCCTTTAGGCCCTGGAAGGGGCTCTCAGGTCTCCCTGGAGCCTTCTCTTCCCCAGGTGAACCCCCCCAGCTCTCCCAGCCTGGCTCCAGAGCACAGGGGCTCCAGCCCTTGAAGCATCTCCGTGGCCTCCTGTGGACTCACTCCAGCAGCTCCACGTCCTCCCTGTGCTGTTCCCCAGGGCTGGAGGCAGCTCTGCACAGGGGTCTCGCCTGAGGGGGCAGAGGGGCAGATCCCTGCTGCACATTCCCTGCCATCTGCAGTCACCCTGGGCAGGCCTTGCAGCAGGTGCAGGGATTTTTAATCCAAGGGGCCATGGGGTGATAAAGGGGACACAGATCCTTTTCCGTATGTGTTTCCTCACCTGGAACAAACTGCATAACCCTGTTACTGCATTACAGCAATTTCCTGCTGTTAATAGAGGCAAGCACCATGCTGACAGCGGTCATCCCTCTGCTCCCTCTGGAATACAGAGCAAGACAGTGGATACAGAGGCACAGAGTGAGGCAGGAGGTTTCCCCCGCAGGGAGAGCTCCTCCTGTTGCTGCCACTGAGCTGCTCCAGAATTTGGTAAAGCCCAGAACAGCCACTCACTGCTTCCAGGAGATCAGGAGAGAGATGACTGCCTTTCTCTGGCCATGAGTGGCACCTGAAGGGTAGTGAAGGAGCTGAAGAGCCACCGCCAAGTCCATAAGGAATCAATTGTTCCCCAAGCCCTGACGGCCCGAGACTCAGCTCCACGTCTTATTTCTCATGCATCACCCACCAGTGACATCATAAAAGCAGCCTGGGCTCCAAGGACTAAAAAGACACTGAAACAAGCTTTAAAGAACTGGGGTTGGAGACTGGAAAGTTAAAAAATATATATATTTAACTGCTTCTTGCCTTTGCTGCAGCACAGAGTTAATGGTTGGACTCGATCCCTTAAGGGATTCCAACCTAAATGATTCTATATCCATCCACTCCCGCCTTGCTCTCCTGCTCTTGTTCCCCCCAAGGGAAGTCCTGCTTAGCTCCCAGTGCCAGGGGACGACACAGCCGAAGTCTGGGATCATGGAAAAGAACAAGCCCAGTGTTACACCCTCTTTAAGGGATGGAGGAGCTGGAATCCTGCACCATGTGGCAGAGCTGCCATTTACCTGAGGGACACAACTTCCCAAAACTGGCTTTCAAAACAGGTTCCCTCCATGCTCTGGCAGGGAAGGTGGCTCACCCCAATCCAGGGAGGTGTAGCAGGGGATGGAAGAGCCCAGCAAGGTGTTGTTACCTGGTTAAGGACATGCTGGTCACACAAGCCTCCTCTTGATCTTGGAAAACAACAGGCATGGAGTCTGAGCAACACGGCACAGGGAGAGGGGCAGGAGGAGCAGCAGCTGCACAAGGGGACCCTGACACCCACATGGAGAGAGGAAAAAACATGTCCCTTCCCTCCTGGCCCTGGCAGCCGTGTCTGGAAGGCCAGGGCTCTTTAGGGAAGGGAGAGGACACAGCCCCATGTGCCTGGAAGCGACAGTTCTGCATGAGCTGCCTCTAGGCAGATGCAGCTGGAGGGGTGGAGCTGAGCTCCAAGCAATATCCCACAACATTCCCACTAATGAGGCAGGAACAGAACGACCCAGCTGCTCCCCAGCACTGGGATTTCGGCAGGGGCTGACTGGTTTGACTAAGGATGGACAGGGGAACGTGGATGTGTAAGAGCTGCCCAAACTCCACGCTGGGTTGGTGCAGCCACACAGCAGAATTCCAGTGAGGACACCCTCCCTGTGCAAAGTTAAACCCAGAATTAAAGAGCTGGTGCATCCCAGATTCTCAGTGAATTGTTAAATATGGAGCACTCCAAAGCTGGGCTTTATCCAGCACTCACTTGACTGAGTGTCCCATAGGCGAGAACACCTGATTATTTCCCATCACCGTTATTTTTACCAGCTCCAAATATTCCTGCAGGGAACTCCAGAGAATTGGGATGAAAAGTTGCTTCATCTCAATCCCTCTCCAATCTGCTCCTCTAAATTTCCAGAGCAGGGAGAAGGAGCCTGCAGGTACAAACCCAAACCTCAATGCTGGCGGGTCCGTAACTCCCACGTACGTCTGTCGAGCCTATTCCTGATGCTGCCGAGCAATTCCCTGTTCCCAAGCCGGCCAGGCAGCAGCTCTGGCAGGTGTGAGCTGCAGGGAGGGGGCACCTGATGGGGTCTGCAGGTACAATTTGGGAAGCAGAGGAAAGGAACTGCCAGACAGTTCGGAACAATGGTCACTTAGTCTGGCGTTTTGGCCCCGGCAGGAACCAGGACCAGATGCTTCCAAGGAAGGTGTGAAATCCTCTTAATGGGCAATTATGGAATAATCTCTCTTCAAGGAAGTTTTTCTCCAGCACATAAAGGTCCAGTTTATGCCCAAAGAATGAATTTACAGGTTCTGAACAATGTTTATCCCATCTAACAAGAATAAGGACATACTTAACCCTATTTTAAAGGCTATTGCTGAGCTGGTGCTCTCCACACGTGCTGGCAAAGCACAGCTCTGACACGGCTGTTAAATTGGTTTAAAATTTGCTGCTTTAATTTCAGCAGCAGCTCCTTTGCTCTTGTAGCAAGAGGTGGGTGGGAAATGAAAAAAGAGCAAAGCGATGTTGTGCTGGGTGAGGTGCCGGGATGAAAAGGGCAAGTACTGCTCAGGGTTTCTGAGCAGCAGTGAGACGGCTCAGCCTCTCCACGGATGGGATGGAGAACTCTTAGATCTGGAGATGGATATCTGGAGAATTCCATAGCCTCCAAGCTAGGGAGGACGGCACGTTTAGGGGCTGGGAACTGGGGAATACAATCCAGATCTCTCTTACTGTGTAGGACGACTTGCTGGTGATCTCCAGGAGCTTCTGCTTTGCTCTCCGCTCCGACTCACGAGCCTCCTGAAGGTCCTGCTTGAGCTGATCAGCCTCCTTTGCCCTGCAAAGACAAGCAGCAAACAGCAAATATCACAGTGGAGCTGAGAGGAACAAGCAGATGGAGAAGCAGGATCACAGTGAAGGTGTGGAATTGGCTGGGATTTGTCCCGCAGCAAGACCTGAACAAAGAAACCATCTGAGGAGGGGAAACGGCAGAACCTCTGCCTTGTGGGACATTAATTAGCACCCAAATCCAAGCCATGGAAGGGCAGCTGCGAAATGGGCTCTGTGTGAGCATCAGTGAGTGAGGCTGAGGGCTGGGAAAGGTGTTAAGACAGCAGTATTTACCAAGTATTTATCTTATTTTAAGAACCAGTATTTACCCTCAAGGCTTAAAGACCCTTAGAAGGAGAAAGCCAAAGGAGGGCATGATGTTTGCTCTGCTGGGTTGAGATCTGAATGGAGACTTCACACGGCAGAGGCCAAGGCAGGAAGAGAAGG
Organism: Cephalopterus ornatus; assembly: GCA_013396775.1. Lineage (NCBI taxonomy): Eukaryota > Metazoa > Chordata > Aves > Passeriformes > Cotingidae > Cephalopterus > Cephalopterus ornatus. Next base: position 399,369 of record VZRE01011331.1, read on the forward strand.
ACAAGGGCAGTGCTCATCCAAGCAGAAGGGCTGGCACCAGGCAGGCTCTCACAGGGAAAGGAGTAATCAGTTGGAAGGAAACAAGACTGATCTTTTACTTGCTCACTACCAAATGCACCATGGGACCTGGGCTCAGGTTTTAACAGGGAGCAAAGACTCCAAGAGCTGAGGAGAGCTCCAGGCTAACCTGGACAGAGCTCACGGCTGGGAACTGAACAACTGAGAGGCAAGTAGAGGAATAAAGAGAGAATAAGGAATGTAGATCTACCAACCAGGGGAAAAACAAACCCCAGGTGCTATTAATGGTGTCAAAGACATTGGGGAATGCGGGAGGGGGTTGCAGAAAGCACCCAAAAGCACAGTTGGCTTTTGGAGAGGTGAATCAGCTGGGCCACAGGGCTATTTGCTGTGTGGGAGGCCGAGGGCTCCCTGCACACCGTCAGAGGGATAACTCCAGGCAGGAGCCCCAGCTAAGGCAGAAAGGGGTGGGAAGCCAAGCAGAGGCAGCTGGAAGGTTGTACCCTCTGACCTCCTCTCTGACTCCTCGGCCATTTTCAGAGCCAACATCTCAGCCTCCAGCACCTTCTGCTCCATCAGCCGCTTCTCCTCCTCGGTCCGGATGGCCGTGGCTTTGATCCGCTGCATCTCCTGCTCGGCCTCTGCTGCCTTCTGGGCCAGGAGCTTGGCCTCCTCCTCCGTGATCTGGGCCTTCTCTGCCAGCAGGTCTGCTGTCTCCTCGGACCTCATCTGGCAATGCAGGCACATGCAGCCTTTTATTGCACTCCATGTCCCCCCAAATGTGCTCACAGCCCCCGGGGCAGGGCCGGGAGCTGCGACACGGTCCATAGAATCCCTCCCTTCCATGAAAGCCTGCTGCCAAGGCCTGCATGTGGCCAGGCTCTGTCCCAAATCGTCCTCTTTGTGCTCCTCCCAAGCAGCCCAGCAGGATGGAATAGCTCCATCCAGCCTCCTGCTCACTGTGCACTAGCAGCAGTTTGGGAGCAGCCACAGTCACAGTGCACTTCCAAAAACACTTCCACAGTGGAAAGAGTGAGGAGCAGCTGCAGTGCCTCGGGAAACAGCCTCCCAGGGACCTACCAGAGCCTCGTTGGCCATTGTTGCCTCCTCCTTTAACTGCATCAACCTCCTCTCCAGCTCATCCCTGGTCCTCTCAGCCTCTTCTCTCATTTGCTTCTCCCGCGCCAGGCGCTGCCTTTCCATCTGGGAAAAAGGGATTGGGGAAAGTGAGGAGAAAAACATACGTTAGGAAGGCTTTCCATGGATGAGAAAGTGTCACAGGAGGGAGAAGGAGCACAGGGCTGTGCTGCTGCCTCCTCTCTGCTCATGGACATGGGGAATGTCCCTGAATTAGGGTGACCTGATCATAGAATAGAATCATGGAATCACTTCAGTTGGAAAAGGCCTCCAAGACTGTGGAATCAAAGCACTCCCCCATCACAGCCAAGGCTACCACGTCCCCAAATGCCACAACCACACATTTTCTGAATGCTTCCAGGGATGGTGATTCCACCACCACCCTGGGCAGGCCGTTTGATGCCCACTGCTCCCCTGAAAAGTGCCATTCCGGATGCAATTCCCATCCTCTGACCAGGCTGTCACCCACAGCGTGGACACACCTTGGAAGTGGTGATGACCCCTGACAGTGTCCTGGGCCGAGTCACAGGGCAGACCTAGACAAGCTGGGCCCAAGATGTGTCTGGAGTTTCTCTCTGCAGGGCTGGGCTTAAGGGTTTGGGTTTGCCTGAAGCAGGAGAAGCGATTGGATTTTAAGGGCAGTCCGAGGGCATCTTCCACATATCCAACACAGGCCCAGCCCGTGGCAGGAGGCTGAAGGACCTCCTGCTCAGCCATCTAACCCAGCACGCTGGGACCTTCCCTTCCACTCCTTCAGAGGGAGGTCACACAGAGAGACGCCACCCCTGGCAATTCCTGGACACAACAAACCCTCTCCCTCCAGCTCAGCTTCCAGGAAACAGCAGCTCTTCTCCAAGCCATCAGAATCTGCTAGCTCTTCCCAGAAGTGTTGCTGTACCCAAGGACCGCCCCTCGACCAGCCCAGCGCCCAAGGGAGCCATCAGGCTAATTAACACGCCCAGTTTAATCCCTCCAATCCCACAGGGATGGGCATTATAAATATCCACGCCGCAGCCAGGACAGGAGACCTGCTGGGTTTAATAAGGGAAGGAGGTGTGACAAGCCACATTTCTCTGCTCCTTGGAGCCCAGCTGTGCTCTGAGAGCGGGACGCCCACTGCTCCAGCCGCTCTGCTTCCTTCCATTAAAGGTTCCCCTCATCAATTATCATTATAATCTGCATTCTGCTCGGGACTTCCATTAACAAGAATTCCTGGTATAAAAGGATTATTTGGAACCAGTTAGCAATGGTGGGAGGGAGGAGGAAGCAGGGGAGATGGTGGCTGGCTCAGGAGAGGGCAGACAGCCCAAGCAGGAGCCTGACCTTTCCATGGAGCCCAAGTGCTCTGGGTTTGGGAGATCATGTGAAGTGTTACGTTGCTGCTTCCTCAACTCTCCCAGGAGCCCAGGTAAGCACAGGATCTCACGTCTTGCTGGAGTTATCCAAATACATCAAAAACTCACAAGACTGGAAAACCTAAAGGCTCTTGGAATCATTAAGGTTGGAAAAGCCCCATAAGACCAAGTCCAACCATAAGCCAGAACCACTGTGAACCCACAAAACCCCAAGTGACACATCCGCTTCTGAACACTTCCAGGGATGGTGACTCCACCACTTCCCTGGTGCTGCACTAATGGTCCGACCTGGTGATCTTAGAGGGCTTTTCCAACCTTAATGATTCTATAAAGCCAAGTTCTTACTGACCAGAGGAATCCCTGTGGGAAACACACTCCCCTTCTCCAGAGGAGCTGGCCAGGTGACCCTTGTAGTGACTCACGTCCTGTCCCCTCTTGCCACCCTACAAGCTATAGGAGGGAGAACTGCTTTGGGAGCTACATTCTAGACAAGCCACATCCCATCTTCACTCCAGCTGAGCACCTCAACACTGAGCCCAGCACCTCAGGAGGTGCCTGAAGAACAAGGCACATCCCATCTCCACTCCAGCTGAGCACCTCAACACTGAGCCCAGCACCTCAGGAGGTGCCTGAAGAACAAGGCACATCCCATCTCCACTCCAGCTGAGCACCTCAACACTGAGCCCAGCACCTCAGGAGGTGCCTGAAGAACAAGGCACATCCCATCTCCACTCCAGCTGAGCACCTCAACACTGAGCCCAGCACCTCAGGAGGTGCCTGAAGAACAAGGCACATCCCATCTCCACTCCAGCTGAGCACCTCAACACCACACAAGCACGTCTGTGGACACGCTCATACCCAACACCGTATCAGCCCTGTGAGCACCAGACTCTCCTGGTTTCTCCTGCTCCGGCTTCTCCTGCTCCCGTGGATTGGCTTCACTGCCTAAAGGGCCATTTACATTCTGAGCACCAGTGCCCAGATTAGCTGTGTGGGTTTCAGTGAGTAGAAAAGGTCCGCGAGCAGAAAACAATGATTCATACAATTCAATTTGCTGATCTCTGCTCGCCGGCCACACGCCGCTGCCTCCGCCGTGACCCGCGGCTCGGAGACGAGCCCGGCACGGAATTAACATGCAGGCTGCACGGCCCGGCACGGTGCGTGCATTCCATCACCCTGCAATTAGGGAATGAGCGAGGCAAAGAGCTCAGCTTCCCCTCACAGCCCCTGCTCGAAGTACAAGCAACTTCCCCAGTTTTTCCGGCAGAAAACACTTGTAGACGCCCAGAGCAGCTTCTCCCTCCCGGCCTCCCAGTTTTGGTCCCAGGTTAGGGGATGGACTCAGGGGGCCATCAACCTGCAGAGCCAAGCTGAGAATGACTGCTGAGCTGCGAGCAGGCTACCAAAAAAGGTTCAGCTGGACCTTCCCTGGAAGCTGCTTTGATGTCGTTCCAAAGACAGTTTCTTCCCAAGTCATCTGCATTCCTGATTTTGGCTCACTCGTTATGGGAGATGTGGCTCACCTGCTTCCTGGCCTTCTCCTCTCTGGCCTGTGCTTTCATCTGCTGGACCTCCAAGGAGTCTGCCTTCCTCCTCCTCATGAAGAGGTCGTGGTTCCCAATACACAGCTGAAGGATCTGTTCCAGTCAGGGGTGAAGAGCGGAGAGAAACAGCTGTACACACGTGATGACGAGGAGGTGGTTTGTATTCTTGACACACAGGAACACTAGAATTGCTTTGATTTGGTGCTTGTTAGTGCTTCCACCCACTGCTCCCAAACCCTGCGAGCTCTCAGGAGGGGCAGGGAGCCAAGTCCCACACCAAACACCGGCTCCTGGGTAGCAGCTCTCTGCAGAGACCAATTTTCTGTGCCTCCAGCACAGCACAGCTCTGGCATGTTTTATACCCACTCTAAAAAGGCAAGAAGCCAAGTAATGAAACAAGAACTTCTCCAGCTCTGCCCGGTTCCCTGGTTCTCACTAAGCCCCTTCTTTAGGTTCAAGATGAACTTGTGCCTCCTCCCAGCTGCATGTTAAAAGCACTGAGATTAAAAAATAAATTAAAAGGAGGAAAACCACTTTTCATCTTGGAAAAACAGAAGGCTTATCAAAAACTTCCTTGGACACCTTTGCTGAGGGGTTTTGAGCACCAATGTAGTTCCCTCTGGTAAGGACAAGGGAGGTGGCAGTGCCAGAGGAGGGTTAGCACAGCGTGGGTACACAGAGGAGTGAAAGCTTATTTTGGCAATAAAAATAAAGTTCTAAACTCAGAATCTTTTCTAAAAGACTGATTCACACACCCTTCTTCCATTTCATAGAATCCTAACATGGTTTGGGTTGGAAGGGACCTTAAAGATCATCCCATTCCACTCTCCTGCCACGGGCAGGGACACCTTGCACCATCCCAGGTTGCTCCAAGCCCCATCCAACCTGGCCTTGGACACTTCCAGGGATGGGGCAGCCAAAACCCAAGGGAAAATGACATTTCCCAAGCCTCAAATGACTCCTCTGGAGTGAGAGGAGTTTCAGCACAGTGAACCTGGTGAGTGCAGTGAACAAGGCCTTTGTGAGGAAGTCCCACGTGAAGCCCAGGACAACCTACAACTAGGACAACAAAGATCCCTGTGTGACTTTTAGGATCCACACCCAGAACAGCAGCTAAAGCTGGTCTCCAACATGGATGCTGAACCCAATGCAGCCCCCTCCATCCTTGTACAGGGAAAGTGCCCTCAGAAGGGACCCGCCTGGGAAAAGCCAGGACTCTGGCAATGGTGCCTCCCAAAACAGGGAGAGCTGTGACACAGGGAGGATGGAAAAGATCCACAGGGAAGAAAGAGGATCTGAGCAAAGCTGGGGGTGATGACTACGTTGTACTAAGTCAGCTGTAACCCAAGAGCTCAGAAAGGGAGCACAAAAACAGGGCAGGGGGGAGAGGTTCTGTGAAGGAGCTTAACTTGAGCCTCCCCCTTATTTCCTAGAGGGAGCAGTGACTGCTACACCCCACCCCAGCTCCAGCAGCTCCCTCTTGAAGGAAAAGCCCCAAAAGCTCATTATCTCACACTCTCTGCAGAACCCAGTGCTGCAGGCAGTAAAAATGACTGTCTGCACACTTACCAGCTTATTCACACGCAGCTTTGATGAATTGAATTTAAAAACATCAATCTTTTTGTCCAATGGCTTAATCGTAAACTGAAAAGGAAAAAATAAAGAGGGAGAGAGTTATCAGAGAGCGGTGCATTTAATAAAAAGGCAGCTATAAAATTCTCACTGAGAGCTCTGGCTCAGAGGAGGCCAGCAGGGTCAGACACGCATGGCTCAGAGCTGTCCCCGTGGCTCCGAGCCAGGCGAGAGGACTCGCATCAAAAGCAGCCAAGGAGACAACTGTTCCTCCACCTGGAAAAACGTGGGAGCCACAGGAGCCCATGTCCTCTGCAGAGCACCTTGCAGAGGTGGCCAGGGACATAGGGCAAGGTGCTGCTCTCCTGGGAGAAATCCCGTCAGGAACTCAGGACACTACCAAAGGGAGGAAGAACCAGCTCAGCTGCCCAATGGATTCACTGAACCACAGAGCTGTTAAGGATGGGAAAGACCTTTAAGATCATCAAGTCCAACTGTCAAACAGCACCATCATTAAACCACATCCTCAAGTGCCACACCACACTTCCAGGGATGGTGACTCCACCACCTGACCACCTTTCAGTGAAGAAGTTTTCCCTAATAGCCAACCTAAACCTCCCCTGGTTCAGTTTGAAGCTGTTTGATCTCATCCTGTCACTTTTTTTTCCTGGGAGAAGAGCCCGACCCACCTCGTCTCCACCCTCCTGCCAGGCAGTTAAAAGGGCAGGAGAGCTGCATTAGGAACACAGCGAGGAGCTGCTGCCCTTCCTGCTGACACCTCCACTCGCAAGAGCTCCCCGAAAGGACTTTGCATGCATTTTCTTCTCCAGAACTCTTTTGTGTCACAAGCCTTCTCCACAATTCCACACGTTATTCCCCGGCTCTAACTGGTATTTACACTCTGTGCCAACCAAACAGTTCCACCCATGGCCTGGGTCTCCCCTCTCCAAAGGCTCTCCCACACTGGGTCCCTCAAGAGGACAGAGGTGACAGCAGCAGCCTGGAGGGATTCAGTAAGACAACCCCAGGCAGAGAGTGGACTCAAAAGGGCACTTGAAGAGATGGGAGTGCTCTGCTCTGCAACATGGCATTTTTTAGGAGACATGCACATCACTCCCACCCACGGCACAGGAATAACGGGCTGAGGAGCTGGAGCAGGCAGAGTGTGTCCATTAGCACAGGGAGGTTTGTCATGCACTGCCCTGCCTGCAAAGGGCTCAGAGAGCTTGTCCTGGCACTGCCTGGCTTTGCCAGTTTAAGAGCCAACCCTTTAGGGTTTTCACCCAGGCAGATGTGCATGGATGTCCCTGGATTCAGGTTCCGGCAGAACCAGTCACTTGGAGCAGCAGCAGAAATAAGGCAGGAGAGGAATTTCAGCTCCACATAAACAGTCAACCTTCGTGAGGAGGGATAAACTCCTCTGTGGTGTCCAGAGCTGTCACTCCCAGCTCTTAGCCCTGTTTGCTCTCATGGCCATCTGATTACACAAATGATTGAGCTGATGGAAGGGATCCATCCTTTTATCCCCAGAGGAAGCTCTGTTACAGCCTTGTGACAGGGCCTGGCTATGGAAGGGTCAGCCTCTGGATTTTGGAGGCTTCCCAGGCAGGGAAGCTTTGGAAGTCACTCAGTGCTGGGCTGTTTGTGGAGTCGTGAAGCTCTTTAAGCAGTAAAGCAAGTGAGGAGAATTCCAGCACAGCTTTAGTGCTTATAAAACTTCACAAGACATGCAATAAACGCAGCTGATGAGAAACCTTTAGCTGCTCCCCCGATCAATATCATGTTTAGATTAGAAAACCATTTTTAATTAAGAAGTTAATTCTCTTCCTTACCATGAAGGCAGCTGCTTTCTTTGAGCAGCTCTCTCAGACTGAAAATTGAGCTGCTCAGTCCCCCCCTCCACAGCCAATTCCACCGCTGTTCTCCACTGGGTTTGGGGGCCAACAGTTCCAAAGACCCATATTTAGACTCTAGGCTTAAATTACTCAACTTCCTAAAAAGATTCCAGCTGCTATGCCAAGCCCAACAGCCTGAAACTCCACATGACGTAATGAGATGGCAAGAGCTCTTCTCCCCAGGAATACATCTCCCTGTATTCCATAATACAGAGTATATCCACAGTAATAAATACTGTAATATATTCAGTAAAGCAGAGGTTTTAACTTCTGAACTCCGATATTTGGGCTAAGCACATCAACAGCAATTTGGGGTTTTTGAAAAGATTACATGGAGAGTTGGAGCGTCCTCTGAAACCAAAGAGGAGAACAGCTCCCAGGTGACCCCTTGCACGCCCACTCCTGCAAGGCTTCAGGAAGGCTTGGAATTAAGGTTTCAACTGGAGCAGCTGAGCTGCCCTCAGCTAAGCTGCTGAGAGCAAGCACAGCAGACAGAGAAGCCAAGAGAAATCATTTTAAATCCCAATTGTGCTCTTGCTGCTCTCAGGGAGGTGAGGAGACACATCCATACCTCTTTATCGCTGTACGAGATATTCCGGATCTCGTTCCATGGGAAGGAGATTTTAGGGGTCAGCCTGTTGTCTGGGTCATAAATGTGAAGCCCCAAGGCATCGACTCCAAGGAGCAGTTCTGTGCCCTTTTTATTCTACAGGAGGAAAGAAAAGAGCAGAAATGCCTTTTATCCCAGAGAGGGCGAGACATGGATCCCTGTTACCGCCAGCAGCCAGCCCCGAGCGGTGACCCAGCACCAGCTGTCAGGAGAGCAAAGCTGGGGCTCCCCAGTGTGCCACAGCCACCTCCCAGCCCTCCTGACTCTCCAGGGCTCCCCAGCTCGAGATGTGGAGACCAACACAAGAGCTACACCAGCAGGAAAACACGGCCCACGACTTCACTCACCCTAATTGCGAAGTAGTTCACACCATACATCTCCAGATCCTGAGCGATCTTCAAATACTCCATCTCAGCTTCATCTCTGCCGGGCAGGAACAGTGTCACAGTGTTTGGGAGGATCAGAGAGGGATGTGGCTGCTCCTGCTCATCTTAAGCACTCACCAGGCTTTAAAGCCTGGACTGTCTCTATCACACAGGTCAATCGTGTCTTTGCTGACAGGATCAATAAAGCCCAACAGCAAATCCCACTCTGCAGTCACCAGCATCTTACTGCCTGTGAGATGCAGCACTCCAAGCCTGGCTTTGTCCTCCTCCCAAACCCTTCAGCATAAATAGGAAACTTCTGGCTGGGAGGCCCCTGTTTGAGATCCATCTGACTTTAGGTTTATCCCCTAAAAGGAACATTTTGCCACCCAAGGCAGCAACAGAGAGTCTGAATTCCCATTTCTTCTCCCTGCCTCCAAAGCCTCCTGAGGCAGGTGAGTCCTTACTGAGCATCATTCCTGAATCCCCTGGAGGACCCTGACAGTGACCAGGGGACAGCAGAGCCACCAAGAAAAGCCCTTTGCCCTCCATGAGGCTGCAGCAGAGGAGTGTTGGGATTAACCTGCTGGCAGCAGAGCTCATCCACAGCCTGCCCATGCTCCCCAAACCCCGGTGACTCCTCAGGAGAGGGCTGTGACCCTGGCCCACCATGGCAGCTCAGGCTCACCTCGCTCTGCCCCGGTGCTCCGCATACCAGGCTGTGATCCTTTCCTCCCACATCTCCGGAGTCATCTGGTACAGGTTTATTACCTGGGGTGTGTGGGGAGACACAGACCAGCTCACACTGCTGCTCCCGTCTCTTAGCCAGCAAGCCAGAAAAAACCCAAGGTAAGTCCCAGCACCACGTCCAACCTCCAGGCAGCTTGGACACTGACTCCTCCAAGCTCCTTACCCGCTTTGGAAGCAACTCCTCTTGTGCCAGGAAGCCTCTCTTGTGGACATTGGGGTCATAATCACCATACTGGAAAGAAGCACAGACACAGTGCCCACCCCACATTAGCAACCAGGCAAAGCAAACTCCTCACCCTCACACACCCACCCCAGGAGACAGCAAACACGGCCTGCTCACACCTCCCCTCATGAGCAGAGAACATGAGCTGCTCCATACAGTTAATAACCTGATTTTCTTTGTCATTTCACTGCTAATGGAAATGATCAGCCTCCTTCTACTCATGCAACACAAGTGGAAGCAGAACAAAACCTCCCACCCTCGCAGAATCATGGAAAAAGTCCTCCAAGACCAAGTCCAACCTTTGAATCCCACCATCGCTGCTAAACCATGTCCCCAAGAAGCCACTGCTCATTTTTTGAACACTCCCAGGGACGGTGACTTCACCACTTCCCACCACTTCAGCTGGCAGCCACCATCAGCTGATGTCCACCATCAGTCAACCAGCTGGACTAGATGGTGGTTGTCTATTCTACTCTCATTACCACACCCTAATTAACACTTCCCCCAGTGCAGGGCAAGACTCTACACCTGAGCAGTCCTTGCAGTCCCACTAGTAGTGGAACAAGGAAATAAGATGTGGACAAAGACCTGTCCCCAAAACCTGATGGATAGCAGTGATTCAGATGTGGCAGATGGTGGCTCCTCTGTTGCTGCTCATCACCTTAATGAATAAGTATCAAAAAAATTAGAGGAGTTTGACAGACTCCTCTCAGGCAGGTGGTGGCTTTTCTGCCAGAGGGTTTGCTGCTCAACTGGGTCGAGGAATCCAATTCAGATTTGCTAAGTGCATCAGTAATTACTGGTATTTGTTTAGATTTCCATCTCTTTGAGCAGCATATAAAATGCCTGAGAAATAAAACCGCTTATTAACAGATTGAGGAGCCGTGTGTCCCTGCGGCGCCTGTGAAAATGAATTCACCTCCTGCACGGCCTCAGAGGGCAGGAAACCACCAGAAAACGGCTCAGACAACCCAGCAGGTTCAAGAGAAGAGGAACAAAGGATGTGAGGCACGTACAGGAGTGCTGTGATTTCCATTCACCTGGCAAACAGGACTTCTGCAGTGACAGTCCCCAATCACACGAGACGCAGCGGCGTTGGCTCGAGTCACTTTGCAAGGGAGGCAGCCCTTCCCTCTCCGCTTTTCTGAGGAACCTCAGCTCAGGAAGTGCCAAACAGTGACAATTTTTAACACCAAGTGCAAGACGCACACGGTGGTCATGTAACAAGTCGGGAAGCTTTTCATATCATCCTCCTCTTAACACCAGAACTGTCACGTCCGTACACCAAAACCAGAGCTCGGCATCAAAAGTCTACACACATCCCACCTCTCCGTTTGGGAGGCGACACGTGGGGATTAAAGACACAAATATTGATTTGGAGCCAATGCAGATCCCAAGGGAACATGTAACAACAACCAGCACTGACTCAGACTTCAATTAACAGAACAAAATCACCCCGGATTTCATCCAGGAGGGTGCTGAGCAGTGGCAACATTCTGCCTTCCAAGGGCTTGGAGCCCCTCAGGATGCAGGTGCACATCCCTTGAACCCCCATCAAAAGGGGACAGCACCAAAGAGGTGGCACTGGCAAAGGAAACAACTCCAATAACCTTGGACAGGCAGCAAGGAAATCATTTTTGGGTGACGAAAATAACAGCAAATAGGATTAAAGCGATTATTTTCTGTTGTGATCTACCGTGGAGATCCAAGGCTAAGTCTGGATTATGCAACTTTTCATGTGCTGAAAAATACTGCCGTGTCCCAAAGGAATATTTGTACTGAGAGGGGAGTCTGGATGAGAACATTAATTATTCACAAGTCAAAAATCAACAAATGGCTTAAGTATTGCAGAATCTGTTGGCTCAAATGATTCGGCAAACGTACTTCTAAAGACCTTTTCAATTAAATCATTACTTCCGAACTGTCATGGAATTTCAGCTCCTGTTAATTGAACTATATGATTAATATTTATGGTTAGGGATGGAAGTTGCCTTTACCACATTCCTACGTCTGGCTTAGATTGTCCTGGATAAACACAGCCATGCTCAGCTTCAAATCAATGCCGAGTATTGCTTGTTTTGGGGGAAAATAATAATAGTTAAAGAGCCTGTTGTTGTGCTACAAGATTTGAAGTGCTGAGGGAGCTGCAGCACGGCAGTGACCTTCATTTAAGGGGCAAAAAATAGAAGAACCTCCTGGATGTTCCCATTTTTTTTTTTCAGTTGATCCCACGTCTTTCCCAGCTATTTAAAACCTGAACCACCTCCAACCTCTGAAAGCAGTGTGGGTGGTTTGAACAGAGGGGAAAGCACATAGTAATTCTCCAAATGAACACAATGAGGGAGAAATAAATAAGCTTTTATTTTTATGACCCCCACGTTTCCTTTGTTATTGCAGGTCAGTGTGGATGGACCAACACCTGGCTGTCAGTAAATGGCTGTGGGATGCACACGCACCACTGTGTCAGGCTTATTATGCCCCTAATCATGCAAATCAACACGCTATTAGTGAAATTACTGCGCTCACTGCCCGCTCCTCTTGGCCAGGAAGGACATCATTATCCTGTTTAAGTGGAAGGAGACGACCTGTAACATCTTTCTTCCCGGGTCTGTATCAAAGATGTGCTTTCAGCTTTCTCCTTTGCTGGGAATAAAAGCAGAAAAGGGAATCCCAGGCTGGAGAAAGCTGATGAAAAGCCCATTAGTGTAGAGTAGAAACTTCTCCTGATCTGGGTGCAGAATGAAGGTCAGAAGTGCTCTGACTCCAGCTGACTCTTCCCAACGCCCGAGTGTGTCCAGTGTCAGCAGGAGCTGCGGGAGGAGAAAGGGGACGGCACAACCGTCCTGGACCAAGTCACAGCCTGTTCCCAAGCACATGAGCAGGAGCTGTCCCAGCCAAGGGCTTACAGAGCTCAATATTTACCCAAGGGTTTATTCATTCTGGCAACAGGAGAAGTCCTCCCTGAGATATCCTCAGCTCGGCAGGTCAACGCAGACAACGCTAAGGAGGTGTGTACTCAGGCTCTCTAATAAGAGTGATGGATGTTTCACACAAACAGAAACACTTCGAAAAGCTACTTGTCCTTCCCTGGCTGATGAGCCTCTTGAACTCATGGTTTCATCAGTATTCTGGCTATGAGGAGAAAACACCCTTTTCTAGTAAGTTCAGACGTTTATCATCAAAGAACGCCAGTGCATGGCACCCAGGGCTCTGATCAGGCACCCAGGGCTCTATTTAGACACTCAAGGCTCTATTCAGACACCCAGGGCTCTGTTCAGGCTCTATTCAATCCATGAGTGTGGACTGAAGGGTAATGAGGAAGATTATATGGCAAAAAAAAGCCTGGATCAGGCCCTCTCTTGAGGCAACAGGGCCAAGCCCCCTCCCTGCACTGCCAGCGAAGGTGATCCCAGTGCCCTGCTCCTGAACTGCTCCACAGCCGTGTTCCTCGAGGACAAGCCAGACCTGGGGCAGGGCCACCAGCTTGAGGTCCTGTGAGCCAAACCTCTCCCAAAATCTGACATCCAGAGTCAGAACCGACCACGAGCCCCAGCGATAACGTGGCTGGGCTGAGCTCAGACTGCAGGCACTGCTCTCCCCAGGACGTTATCATTGCACACATAAACTGGAGATGCACTCCAAGAGCTGCTAATTGAGCAGCAGGACATGCTGTGCATACACAGGGATAAATTACAGCCCCTGCTGCTGAACCTTGGGCTGCTCCCTCCATCCCAGGAGCCTCTCTGCCCCAGGCTGCTGCAAGCTGTCCAAGGCTGCACGCTCCAGACTGGAAAACAAGTGCTCTCTCTGGAATAAATGCTCAGTTACACACACCAACTCTGGGCCCAGAGCAGGAACAAGGGGCAACACTGAACACTGACTTCTCCCTCCGTGGGGTGAGGCCAAACACCCAAGATCACACCCAAGACAGAGGGAGAAGCCAGGGAAAGCCCCTTCCTGCTGCGATAACGTGGATGTGGCAAGCTCTAGCACTCACACACAGTAATTATCGTGATGACAAGCATTCTGGGGCAGCAGCGGAGCTGGGAGTCCCACGACTGGCTTGCCTCCGGCTACAACGGAAAAACAGGGAGGAGATCCAAAAAAGCTCAGGCTCAGGGAATTCTCCTGCTCCAGCACTAAGCCACAATCCAGCAGGCTCTGCAGCTCATGAACTGAGCACTTGCTAAAGAGTCCTGGAAAGAGAAAGTGAAAATCCATCCAACGTGCGGAGGCAGCCAGGAACCAGCCATGCAGAGAAGGCAGCAGTGCTAGTGCAGCCCCCTCACTTCCCAAGCTCTCACAACTTTCCCTGCCTTCCCCTTCCCTAGGTCTATCACAAAGCACCTGGATCAACGCTAACCCATCAGCACCACGGAGAGGCCCTGGGAGAACCCCCAGTGCCTACCTTGGCTTGGACGGCGTAGGAGGCCAGCAGGACAGAAGCTTCAGGGGGACAGTAGATCTTCTCATCCAAAATTTGCTTCTTCACCTGCACACAAAGCAGCACAGGACAGAAAACACACATTAGTGGAGCAGAGCAGAGCAGAGCATGGCTGTCACAGCAGATGGCTGCAGTTTGTCTCAACTCGAGCTGTCAAGGACACAGTTCACAATCTCCCAAAGACTAACTACAGCCCAGGCCCGGCGTGTCTCTGGCGGCTCCGAGAGGCTTTCACAGACCACCTTCCTCAGACAGGGTTGGGAGAACTCAGTTTCTGTGTGGGAAATGACAGAAACTCCATCCTGTTGCTAAAGGCAAGGTGGGGGGAAAAATGTTTCGGATGTAAACACAGCAATAAAACCTCTTAAGACACAAGGTGTGCTTTGACAGGACATCCACAGATGCCGCTGAATGAAACAGCAGCTGAGTCTCTGAGCACAGCAAGGCTTGGCTCAGGGATATTCAGTCTCATTGTGAGTCAGTGCTCAACTGTGCTCCAGGCTAATTCCCTGCCATCCCAGCCCAGCACGGAGAGTTGGGGATCACCTCCGTGGCACTGCTTTTAGCAGCAGGCAGAGCCCTGCTCACGCTCCCAGGAGAGCCGACGTGCAGGGCCCCAAAGCCACAGCTTTACCTCCCTGGCTGCTGTGCATTAAAAAATTAAACCTGTCATGTTCGATATTTTTTTGGGTTTGCACACTTAATTTTCCTGATTAAAGACAGGGGGGGGAAAAAAAAAAAAGGCAGGCGATTTCCTGGGAGACTTAAATGGATTGTCAGAGATGCAAGAACATCAATTTGAATTTATAACGTGCTTTGAGTCCTCAAAGTTGGGTACGACATAATCACAGCAGATATTCTGCTGCATCAAGATAAAAACCAGGAGAGTTTACAAGGTTCTGTGTGCTCCTGTTTCCCAAGTGCTTTACAGGAGCCCAGGCTGCTCTCAGCACACAAATCCCAGCAGCAAAGTTACGGCCTGCATTTGGAAAATGCAGCCTGAGCTGCTTCTCCTCTTTTGGTTTTCCTTCCCAAAGATGCCAAAAGCATTTTTCCTCATTGCGGATAAAGGTCCTGGCAAATGAGACAGGTAGAAATAGCCCAACAGAGACACCAGTGCACGGGACAGAGCTTGGAAAATAGCAGGAACACTTTGCATTTAGAATCCTTCAGCTCTGGAAAACAAAGCTGGACTTTGGAAAAGTGAGGAGCACCAGCAGAGTGAGGAGCTGGTGAGCTCACCTGGAAAGGGCAGAGCACCCTGCAGGCTACAGAGGTATTCCCAAGAGCTTCCAAATCCAGACTGCCTCTACTTTTGTGTAACAAACATAAGATTTAGTGTCTTTTTTAAAATTCTATACTTTATCTTCAAATTAACAGCCACAGAGCAGCTGAAACATCCCAAACGAGTACCCAGGGGTCTGACTTGGAGTGCCCCACTCCCTCTATCCATGCTTGACACAACTCTTCAAATGAAAAAAGTGTCAAACAATGGAGCTTGTGTCAGAAAATTGATCCTGTCTCTGAAAGAGAGCTCCTGTGACAGCAGCTCCTCATTACCAGCCCTGCCACAGCATCCTCAGCTGAGCTGATTCCTCAGGACACCAAGTTCTGTAGAGCACTTCAAATAAAAACCTGGAGATGTGTCCACCACAGTGCTCAACAGAAGGGCATGAGCTCCTGGGGCAGGTGGGACTGGGAGGTTTCCCCTTCTCCTCTGTTTTTCCATCAAGAGCTGAGCTGCTGGGATTTTCTTCTGCTCCAGTTACCTGAGGCTGTTCTGTGAGCAGGTGAACTTTGCTGTACAGCCTGGGAACAGGCTGGCTGCACTCTGCTCTCCAGGATGAGCCCCCCCTGCTCCACACAACGATGCCAGCACGTCCAGAGGCGGCTGCCACCCCTCAGCTGATCCCACACCTGCAGAGGTGTCATCTGACAGATCCATGTCCCTGAGCCGCCTCCCACGGCTATTCCAGATCACCTCATCATTCCTGACTGCCACTTCGGAGCTCTAGGAGTCTGGGCAGCTCTGACTGCTTCATCCAGACAAACCATCCTTCACCTATTCTAGGAAGTTTCTGCTGTTGAAAACAAGTCCCTTTGGAGAGGTGTGAACATAAGGACGAGGAGCACACTCTGCTGACCAGCTCTGACCCTGGAGCCTTCCGGCACTTATCCTGCCTCCTTCTCCCTTGGGTTGGAAAACTGTACTGACACGGCTCCTACCTGCAGGAAGAACAAGTGCTGGGTGATTTCCTGGACCAGTTCCTCCTCTGCATTCTCAGGATAAAATTTGGCCAGGAAGTGAAAGGTTTTGGGCTCCTCTGTTGGAACATCGTGATCCAGAACCTGTGGGATACAAGAGCCACTCAGCTTCTTCAAGACAAGACCCAGCTCCCTTCTGCTCAGATCAACACATCTTTTGTCAAACACTTTTAGATGCTGAGAACAGACCTAAATAGTTCAGACGCTGTAGTTAAAAAAAGAAAACAAACATTTCTGACACTCCTAACGAGGCAAGGGAACAAAAAAGGCAGAAACAAACAGCATGAGAAATGAGACAGGGAAGGTTGATCGTGATCTGCTGTGTGCTCATTGCCTCTGCTAATCCTTGTGGAGCAATCCTGGATCCTGCTACGCCACCACCTGACTTTCTCCTTGTTTTCCTGTACTGTGTTATTTCAGTGTTGTTTCTCACCTCCTTTCTGTTGTGCTGGCACTGCCCAGTTCAGATTCATTGTGGTTTAAAACCTTGGCACAAGAGGTGGGACACCCAGACCTCCTTGGCTGTGGTGTTACACCCTTTGGATGTGAACAGAACATCCATCACCTCCCTGACCCACCCCAGAGACTCACATATTTGGGTCCCATCTCCTTTTCACCCTGCTCTTCCTCCTCTTTGAACATCTCAGCAACTCAGCTCAGCCAAGAAGCAACTCTACCTTTCCCCTAATGGCTCTGTGTTCAGGGGCACGGAGCAGAGATTTTTAGGCTCCATTTACATTGCAGTCACCCCAAAGTGCAGCACTTCAGCATGACCACCTCCCAAAATGCCTCAGGGGGACTCAGTGTGCACACTCTGAGGCCTCACAGCTCCCAGGGAGCTGGGCTGGGCACCTCTGCCAGCTTTTCTGACTTGCAGATGCCATGGGGATGAGATTTAAATACTTTATTCCAGTTCACTTCGATACCATCTTGGGCATTCAAAACAAGAGGAAAGTACATTTTTCTTTGTCATCCCTGTCCATGGCAGGGGCGTTGGAACAAGCTGATTTTTAAGGTCTCTTCCAACCCAAACCACTCCACAATTCCATGAACTTTGGTTCCAACCTTCTTGTCCATCTTGAGCCAGGCCACCGTGTCCTTGATGGTGTACTGGAGCCCGAAGAACCAGGTTTCCCGCAGCCCCAGCGTCCTGCACACCAGGTCAAACAGGTCCTTCCCCTTCCACTTCACCTGCAGGAGAGCCAAGAGGAAGCAGTTACAAAGGGGGATTTCAGAACTCTGTCTCTGCTCAACCAAATGCACTGTTTTCACCTCACAAGGTCTTTGAGAGTGTGGAGAAGGCATTTGGTCCAGATACGAAAACATCCTAATAAAACACACTTACATCCTTCCATCTGATCTCATCTGCAGATCACCAGCTCCTCCCTCAGTAGGAAACTGAGATGTGATTTCCACACTTTCCCAAAAAAAGACACTGTAAAGCCCCTGTTTGCTCCTCTGGCGACCCACTAACACTCAACAGAGGACCTAAGGGTGAATTTAGGCTCCTGTTGAGCTAAGCTTTAGGTTCCTGACACGTTTAGGTTCCTGGTAGGAGCAGCCTGTTGCCAGCAAGAAATAAAAATCCCTTTTAACTGCCCCTTGGTGGCTTTAATGCCTCTCCCTATGGCCCCATCAGCAACAGGGGCTCAGAGAAGGGTACAATGCACTCCCAAAAACCAGCAGTGGCATAGTCCGTGCAGGGAGTGTGTGCAGAGCCACCGACCCTCCACAGATAAGAGGGAAAAAGAGCTCAAAACCCCCCATAATTGCCACTGAAGTCAGCGGTTCTCCCGGAGCATATTTTGATAGAGTCAAACTGCATTTTCTGCTGAAAATGCTGGTGACAAAAGCAGCTCAGGAGCGGAGAAAATTGGCCCTGCTCAGGGACCGTGTCCTGCAAGCAATCCTGCAGCTGCATCCATGTTGCTGCCGAAGTTTGCTCATAAAAACAGAAGGTGTTGGGAGGCAGGAAGGTGAAGAGGGACATAAAGCAGATGAATCTAACATGCCAAAGCCACTTTGCTCCTCCATCTGCAGGGTGGGAACAATTGCTGGGCCGAGACATATGGCCATTACTCTGAGGCCCTTGGGCGAAGGGATGTCGGCACATCCTCCTGTCGCCTACAACTCAATCCCGATGCCACCTGGACACATCAATACTGATGCCGGGGCCGCTCCCGCTGTCCCCCACTGCCGCCTTGTGGGCACGGCCCGAGCTCATTGCCATGCTGCTGGCTTGCAGTAAATGACTCTGGCGCTGTTCTGTCCCTTCCCACAGCCACAGACAGGCTGACAGGCCGGGAATAGAAGGGAGCCGACGCTTGCCCTCCAAAAAACACCTCCCCCAGACTGCTCAGATGGAGCGCCGTCAACACCTCGAGGTCAAAACTCCGGGAGGAGCGACTTTGGCAGAGCTGGAATTATAACCCCCTGATTTCACACCTCTCACCACCCTCCAGCCCCCGGGACAGGCTCCAGCTCGGCACAGGATGGCTCAGACTGCGGAAGATCTTTCCCTGACTGTGGTTTTAAGAGGGAGGTTAATTCGAGGGTTCAGACAAAACAGAGTGAGACACATTAAAACAGCTATTTGCTACCATTTTTGCAGGCACATAAAAGCAGGCTGCCAGCAAAAGGCTATTTCTTCACTAAACTGCTTTGCATAAAGTGTTATTGGCTGTTTTGCCTTCCCTGAGACCATATTTCAGCCCCTTGCCTCAGCACAGAGCTCAGTGCCTGCACCAAACCTCCTCAGGACCACAGCACTGCCTCCCCAGACATTGCTCCACATCCCACAGGATAAGTGTGTTGAACATCCCCACGGATGGGACTGGGATTTCCACTGGCTGTGGCTCCTCGCTGAACCACCCCAGGCACCCAAACCTTGCTCACCAGCTGGCACATCCCAAAGGTTTCCTCCCAAAAAGCAAACCACCAGTTTACTTCCAAGACCAGCAGCGACGATTAAAGCAGAACCTTTGAGTGGGTTTCACCCCTTGCAATTTTAACTTGGTGATGGGAATCATGGAATGCTTTGGGTGGGAAGGGACCTTAAAGCCCATCCAGTTCCACTGCCCTGCCATGGGCAGGGACACTACCAACTATCCCAGGTTGCTCCAAACCCCATCCAGTCTGGCCTTGGACACTTCCAGGGATTTAGCAGCCACAGCTTCTCTGGGCAACCTCGGCCAGGGCCTCACAGCTGAATTTCTTCCTAAACCCCAACCTAAATCTCTCCTCTTTTAGTTTAAAACCATTCCCCCACATCCTATCATTATCTGCTTGTGTAAAAAATCACTTTCTCTACTTTACAAGTCCCCTTTAAGGGGCTGTATTTTAAGTGATGGCTTTTGCTGCTGCATTTTACACCAGCGCTTTGTCACTGCACGTTTATGTGATGACAGAAATATATATTTAACATTCCTGCACAATGCTCCAGTCCCCAGCCGTAACACTGCACAGATCCTCCCCAACTGTGCTGAATTACCTTCATTAAATATATCAATGAACAGCAGAAACCTTTATTCCAACAGACACGATTTCCCTCCACACCTCGGTACTTAAAGTAACGATCTGCATTCAAGTGGCGTCTTTTGACAGCTGAACTCCACCTGCCTCGCAGACCTTCGGGACCCCAGCCCTCCTCACCCCTATTTTATAGGCTTTGTATCATTAACTGCCACATCATCTGGTTGTAAAATCCCCCAAAAAAGCCCCCCCCAGGCACAGGGGGATAGAGGGAGCTGCTGCTCAGGACGGGCTGGCAGTTCCCATCCCGCCCTCTGCCTGTCGCACCGTTCCCTGCGCGGCACTAAAGTGACACCTGAAGCACAAGGATGATTTTACAAGCCATTATGAGCTCTTGAAAACAAAACTAAGAAGCTCAGAGCAGAAAAAAAAAACCCCTCTCAGCCATATGCCAGAGCGGGTGGCACGATGCTATAAAGCTCAATCTCCCAATTAAAAGCTCCATCATGATCAGCTCGGTGTGACCCGCAGGATGCGCCGTTCCAGCATCCTGCAGGCACCACCCCTGGCATTTGCAGCTCCTTCTCCCATTAGCAGGATCACAGCACAAAGGTGGCTGGATGGATTTAGGGGCCGAGGTGCTTTATAAACAGGCTGTTATTCCACGGAGCTGGAATTTATGTGCTTTACTAAGCAGAGAGTGGTTACAATCTATCAGCGAAGCATTTTAAATTAACAGCACTAAACACTTAAAACTCTGCAGCCAGTGGCTAGAACAGAGTACTTCCAGTCCTGGTTATTGGCATCATCTTTTTCTCCAGCAGAGACGGCGCATTTGGCATCTATTAACGGGGTTTGCATTATTTATTAACCTGCACCAGGAGTCATTTCCAACTCACAGGCAACTGGGCGATTTATTTGGGAGCACAACCTCTCTGTCAAGTTTCACAACTGCTCCTCAGCTCACGAGTCGATAAAGCAGCTCCAAAAATGAGCAGGAGGGTTGTTTGATCCCCTTGTCATGGGGTGACAAGGAGGGAGGGAAAGCAAGGAAACGCTGGAGCTGTGTCAGGGCAGGGTCAGGTTGGATCTCAGGAAAAGGTTCTTCCCAAAGACGGTAGTTGGGCACTGACCAGGCTCCCCAGGGCAGCGGGCACAGCCCCAAGGCTGCCAGAGCTCCAGGAGGGTTTGGACAATGCTCTGAGGGACAGGGTGGGATTGTTGGGGTGTCTGTGCAGGGCCAGGAGTTGGACTGGATGGTCCTTGGGGGTCCCTTCCCACTCAGGATATTCCATGACTCTTAAAAACAAGGCAGCAAGGAACAAGAGGGTGCAAGCTCTCTGCACAGATAGGGTTGAGCAGGGGGACGCCATTCCCAAAACACTGTCAGGGTGATGCTTTTCTACCAAGGATGTCAAATTGGATTTGCACCAGCTGTGTGGAAAAGGGGAAAGAAAAGGGATGAGTTTAACCATTTGATATTAAGGTTCCTCATACAAGAAACTCTCCTCAGACAAGAGGAAGATGCCCAAAACTCCAGGGGACAGAACCTGGCTCTGTCCAGGGGTGGCAGATGAAGATGTCACCTCCTCATCATCACAAACACAAACCACTGGAGCTTCAGCTGTCCCCGGGATCAGGCTTGGGAACAAGGGGACATGAAGGCAGGCTCACCAGCTCAGCCTGGGAATGCTGCTTCCCAGGGAAACCCAGCACAGCGGCTCCCCCACACCCCCACACAGGACCAGGGTAGTGCATGACCTTGCAGGAGTGACTCACAGCTATAGAGTATTTTACTGCACCAATTTATCCTTAAATAATGCAGAAAATGGCTTTGCAGATCATTTTATTGTTAGTTCTGTGCTAGGGAGGAGCAGAGAGTGCAGAGCCCCTGCTGTGGTGACACCACAGCCTGAGAAAGCACCACTGGGAAAAGGGGACCAAGCCCCAGGAAAAAGCGCTCAGCTTCCACGGAATGATGTCATTCCCATTTAGAATCAAGTTTTAACAAGAGGATTAGACACCTCTTCACTGAGACACCTCTTCACTGAGCAGAGCACCCCTCAAACCACCCAGGAATCAGGGAATGGATAGGCTGTGGCTGTTCCAAACCCCCCTCAGGAGATACCCAAATCACACACCCACAACAGTTTACAACTGAAATGGAGATGATTTTGGGACTGCAGACCACATTTATTTCTCCTTCTGGACCTGAATGATAACCAGAGTGCCAGAGACAACCATTTATTTAGATTTAAAGCCCATTTGGAGCAAATAGGGAATCAAATATGCAATATCCGTCCATTTTTTTTTTTAAATAAAGTGATGTCAAATACTTTCAATTGCCACTTACTGAGTCACAAGGCAGGGCTGTAAAAGTTATTTTTATTTACTAATGCTACACAACAACTCGATAATGAGCTTTTAATTAAAACCTATTTCTGTTAACCACCGAGGAGGCCAAAAACCCGCCCGGGCGTGAGGACGCAGATGGTGCAGCCGAGCACATTCTGTGGTGTCTGCACAGACAGACATGGAGCAGGACATGGAAAACGGGCAGCTGAGGCACCAGAGAGAGGGGAGAGAGGGAGGGGACAACTGGTGATAGTATCACCTCTGCCCCCTCAGGTGAGACCCCCCTGCAGAGCTGCCTCCAGCCCTGGGGAACAGCACAGGGAGGACGTGGAGCTGATGGAGAGAGTCCAGAGGAGGCCACGGAGATGCTTCAAGGACTGGAGCCCCTCTGCTCTGGAGCCAGGCTGGGAGAGCTGGGGGGGTTCACCTGGAGAAGAGAAGGATCCAGGGAGACCTGAGAGCCCCTTCCAGGGCCTGAAGGGGCTCCAGGAGAGCTGGAGAGGGACTGGGGGCAAGGGATGGAGGGACAGGACACAGGGAATGGCTTCCCACTGCCAGAGGGCAGGGAGAGATGGGATATTGGGAAGGAATTCCTGGCTGTGAGGGTGGGGAGACCCTGGCCCAGGTTGCCCAGAGAAGCTGTGGCTGCCCCTGGATCCCTGGAAGTGTCCAAGGCCTGGTTGGACGGGGCTTGGAGCAACCTGGGCTAGTTGATCCCTTCTCACCCAAACCATCCCGTGTCTCTATGTCCCAAAGCCTCTCCTCCCCCCGTAAGTTCACACAGATAAGTGATGAGGTCAAGCAGCAGCCTGATGCAGAAGAAGAAGCTGCAAGAGGCTGAGAGGAGGATTCTGCTCCTGCAGGAACCTCTGCCAAGGAAGCACAGAGCTGGAACGTCGGTCAGCATCATCTCCATGCTGCAGTGACACGATCAGCAGTACAACACAAACACACAGTGTCCTGACACGTCGCTCCCTGCCCCGGGAATCACCTCACAGGGTAAGGATCACAGCTCTGAGCCTTCCCTGCGTGAAGACACAGGGTGTTTGAGCCCAGCCTGCCGTGCTCTGATGATCCTCTGCACCCACAGCTCATCCGGGGAGGACACAGGGGTAGTAGCACCAGCCAGCTCACCTCAGAACAGCGCCAGCCTACACCACATCAAATGCCTCTTCCCATTTCAAGGGCTCTGTGATTCCCTAACAAAGTGCTGCCTCCCAGCTTCAAGGAGATTACTTCCAGGGCTGCTTCCCTGTTCAAGTACCTTTAATTTCAAAAGCCACCCACTTGAAAGACACTGCCTGTACAAAGAAAAAAAGAGAAGAGGTATTAAACAGCATCAAAACTAAAGTCTACACACCAAAAGAGAAAGATTTGCTGTCCCAAATGCCCTCCCTCCTTCCCCTTTGCAGCAACACACCTCTGGATTAATTAACAGACTGGGGATTGACAGGGGTTTTGAACCATCTCTGGAGTTTCCAACTGGCTGAGAAGGGGCTGTGATGGGAGCAGGGGATCCAGAGAACCTTTAAGGTGCAGGGTGAGGCACAGAAGCCAAAGAGGATCCCTGTCCATCCTAAGTCTCATGTGCATAATGAGTCCCTTAAGCACAGCTTAAGGGAGTGCAGAACTAAACTGCACCAAGCAAGACACCCCCGAAAAATTAACTCCCAAACACCAGACTGGTGTCAATCAGAAATTGTGCCTCTTTGGGGCACAAAGCCCTCCAAGACATGAAAGAAGAACTGCCATGTCTCAGATTTAAAGAGAGCAGCATGTGCTCCTGAGGGCAGGATCGGGGCAGACAGGCACCTGGAGGAACCAGAACATCGACTTCACAACTGGTATCCCAACAATTTTTTGAGGATCATGTTGTAGCTGAGGGGCGTTATTTCTCTCAGCTTTTTTAAATAGCTGTTCCTGCCCACAGATTCATCCTTTCCCGTTAGATTCGTGCACTGAGAGGTCGGTGCCCCACCAGCACCACAAGCAGCTGCCTGAACCAGGGATGGAAGGATCCTTCTAAAACCCATCCCAAGCATCCTGCAATGCAGAAGAAAGCTGAGGGCACTCCACTCCCTGGTTTCCTCCTCTTGCTTTTTTATTTTGGTGCAGTGACTGGACAAAGCTCAAAATCCAACTCCGATTTACTGCACCAGCTCTTCCTCAGAAACTCATTCAAGCCCCAGATTTCCACCACCAAATCCTCGGGTATTCCTGTTGCAGAGGATGAGCTTTGCAGCTCAGCTCCACAGCTCCCTGTGCCTGGTGACAAAAGGACAACACTCGGCTGCACGTGGCTGAAATCGGGTCCTGTCTACTTACAACAGCTTTACCTCCAACCCCATCCAACTGGCCCGGCACCCAGTGGGGCACTGGGCTAAGAAAGATCCAGGATTATCCTCTGGACAGAGAGGAACAGCTTAAGCACTGAGGCAGCAAGAGGGTGCATGTTTAGACCAGCAAATACATCAGCCAAACTTGCCTTTTCTCACTGCTTCAATAGTTAAGCTGTTTCTCCAGGCTGGCTGTAAAGCTGTTCCCTTCACTTTTAAGACCACAAAGGATTAAGGTTGGGAAGCAGCTGGGCAGTGATGGAGTGACCATCCCTGCAGGATACAGGACTAAGATTACAGGTGGATAGAAAGGGCTAAAAAAACCCCATATCCTTCAGAAAAGAGGCTGTGGCTCCAAGATGGAGAGACACTAATGGGGCTGAGCACCACAAGAGGGAGAAATGGGCAAAGACGAGACCAAAAAAGAAAGACGGATGGGTTCTCCTGTCCACCAGGGAGCTTGGTTCTGGGAGGGAAAAAACTCCACATGGGAGTGGAACCAGCTGCACTACAGGGCCTTGGATGTGGACTCAGAAATACAAGGGGGTTTTAATCATTGAATGAATCATAGAATCATGGAATGGTTTGGGTTGGGAGGGCCCTTAAAGCTCATCCTGCTCCACCCCCTGCCACGGGCAGGGACACCTTCCACTAGCCCAGGTTGCTCCAAGCCCCATCCAACCTGGCCTTGGACACTTCCAGGGATCCAGGGGCAGCCACAGCTTCTCTGGGCAACCTGTGCCAGGGCCTCCTCATCCTCACAGGGGAGAAGCCTCCACAGGGTTCTCCAAGGTGTTCTCAGGAAGGTGAGGCAGCTGGGATTGCTTTAACACAGGGATTCCAGAGCTATGCAAATGTCTATCCTTCCTCCAGATGTTATCAATTAATTAGGTACCAGCTCAAACCTCTGTGCTAGAAGTAACAAAAGGAAGACACTTGCTTTGTGCCTTCAAGATTTCCCCAAACAAATTACGAGTCTTTGAAGTGAAACCCCAACCGTGATTATTAATCTCCATTGCCGTGTTGGAAAGATTAAGATTTCATTTCCAGGAATTATTTTAGATTTAGGCTCAATTTAGAGACATCATTTGCAGAGTAAACAGATGCAAAGCAGGTTTAATCCCTTAAAATACACAGCTGGGAATTTCTACCAGGCAGACTGAAAAAATAGCACGGAAAAAGAAAGGTGTCTCCTGCAGCTACAGTGGGGTCGTGGAATCATGGAATATCCTGAGCTGGATGGGACCCACAGGGATCACTGAAGTCCAACTCCTGGACCTGCACAGGACAACTCCAAGAATGGGAAGTCGGAAGGGTCAGAGGGACAGGTAGGACAGGAGCTGGGGCTCTGTAGTTTGCACCGGGAGACCTTCAGTCCATCCCTGAGCCAGCCACCATGCCACAGTTAGGGATTTGGATGTCCCTGACTTAGGGATTTGGGTCTCCCAGCCTGCTCTCCTCGAGGGCTGGGATTGACCTCACTGGCCCCAGGCTTGCTGATGGGAATCCAGCTTCTGGAAAAGAAGGAAAACAGGGGCGAAAGCAACACGGCAACGTTCAGAGCAAGGCTAGGAGCAGATGGAGAAGAGCAGTGGATATTTGGGGTGGAAGGAGGGAGTCCACTTCCTGGACTTCTGGAAGTGGATGGGCCCATGGGCATGGCAAGGTGACACAGCAGGATGACAGAGATCAGCCTCTTCTTCCTGGGGACCAGCAGCCCCAGCACATGGAGCAGCAACTTCCCACTGCTCCATCCCGCTCCCAACAGCCACCCCACAGCTCCTGAGCCACAAGCAAAGCTCCTTGGAGAGGCCATTGGGATGGGCAGCCTGGGGTGAAGCCACGGTGGATTAGGCAGCAAAACATTCCTGCGCTCCTCCATCCGCCTGCTCAGCTGCTGTTTTCCGTGGGGTTGGACGCCTGGGGCAGGAAGCAGGTTCCAGCACAACAGGGACACAACAAACCCGACCCGAGGGATGTGCCCCAGGAGCAGGACACCAACCAGACATCCACCAAACCAGCAGCTCTTTGTCAGCATGAGGTGTCACTCGCAGGCCACAAAAACACAGCCCAAGAGCACCCAAACTATAGGATTCCTGCTGCACCTCTTCCCAGTGATCCTCTGAAGTGTTTGTGGGGCAGGTTTCTCTCTCCTGCTTGGGTCAGCAGCTCTCCTTCCTGGCCAAAGACACCTCAGACAAACAGACACCCAGGCAACCACAGTGCTGCTCAGTCCTCTCCCAACAAACCTTGGGATAGGGGCCAGATTCCTTCAGGGAGGAGCACAGTCCTCCCCAAATCAACTCTCCCTCCTTGCTGACTTTCAGGAGGGCACAAGCTCCACTCCTGGCTCCAGGTCCCACTGTGGGTGTGGACCAAGCCAAGCCCTTCCCTGGGCCACATTCCCAATCCCAGGGACTCGGGGTGTGTTTGATCCTCCTGTCCCGTGTCGGGCTCAGGGTGCTTCTGCAGAATCAGCAAACTAAGGGGCTTTCCCCAGAGCTGCACAACCACGAGACAAAGATAGGGACAGAGATCCAGCCAGGGAGCTGCACTGCTTGGATAAAGCTTGGATAAAGCTCACAGCTCCAGCTGGGGTGTCCCATGCTTGGAGCAAGTCCAGAGGAGGCCATGGAGATGCTCCAAGGGCTGGAGCCCCTCTGCTCTGGAGCCAGGCTGGGAGAGCTGGGGGGGTTCACCTGGAGAAGAGAAGGCTCCAGGGAGACCTGAGAGCCCCTTCCAGGGCCTAAAGGGGCTCCAGGAGAGCTGGAGAGGGACTGGGGACAAGGGATGGAGGGACAGGACACAGGGAATGGCTTCCCACTGCCAGAGGGCAGGGAGAGATGGGATATTGGGAAGGAATTCCTGGCTGTGAGGGTGGGGAGCCCCTGGCCCAGGTTGCCCAGAGAAGCTGTGGCTGTCCCTGGATCCCTGGAAGTGTCCAAGGCCAGGTTGGATGGGGCTTGGAGCCACCTGGACAGCGGAAGGTGTCCCATTGCAGGGGTGGAACAGGAAAAGCTTTAAGGTCCCTTCCTATCCAAACCATTCCAGGATTCTATGACTATTTCCCTCCTTTCTGCTTGTGTGCTCTGCACTGAAGGCTGAGGCCTGAATTCCCGCTGCATCCCTCCCGTGCCAGCTCTGACTCGATCCAGGAGCCCTCGGCAGGACCACACTCGCAGCTCCCAAGCTCCTTCCAGCTGGAGGAGTCCATCTGCAGCAACAAGTTGTTTTGGCAGAAACCTCCCCAAAGAGTCAGCTGAAGCTGCACAAGTTCCACAGCCAAATCCCACGGGATCACTGCCTCACCTCTGCACAAATCCCTGATCCCAACGGGAACCGACACTGAAATAAAGAATTATTCACTTTCCATCATCGGTTATTGTTGGCAGCCTTGGGAAAACCAGGCAAGAGCAGAGCCAGGACACTCCAGCTCTGCTGGAAGCGGGAAGCTCTCACTGCTGCCCACAGTAAATCCTTGATCCCTGGGAAAGGCAGGAAGTTCTTCAGGGCTGACAAGAGATTTCCAGAGCAAGGAAATTGGTGATGACAAACACCCCTTGGCTGAGGGGAGCTGGGATTCCACCAGGATTTGGGTCAGACTAACGAAATATAAACTATTCAGTGAGGAAGTTGAAGTGGGGAGAGATGCCTGTGTGTCCAATCCCTCTGGATCAGATGGAAAAGCAGAGCAGATCCCAGCGTCTGGCAGCAAGAGGAATGGGAGAACATTTTACAAGTTCCAAGGGCCCAAAAAAAGGGGATTTATCAGAGAAAAAACAGAGCTGAACCCCCTCAGAGTACCCCTAATCCTTGGGAAAGTGCCAAAATTCCATCCTCATGTATTTGTGGAGCGTTTGGAGTTGGATACCTGTGGATTCAAGCCTGGGATCCCCCAAGCCCTGGGCACCTCGTGGTGGTTTGGGCTGAGATGGCAGGATAAGGCTGGATTAGAACCAAAATAAAGCTGAATTATAATCATAATAAAAATTAATTATTGCCAGGAAAAAGATGAATTAAACACAGAACAAGACTTAATTATAACTAGAATGAAGGTGAGTTACACATAAATGAAACCTAAATTATAATAAAAATAAAGCTGGATTATAACCAGGATAAAGCCAAAGTATAACCAAAGTATAAATTGAGTTATAACCAGAATAATGCCAAATTACATCAGGACTGAAGCCAAATTATAATCAGGATAAAGCCAAATTATGACCAAACTAAATCTGAATTATACCCAAAACTAAACCTGAATTAAAGCCAGGACAAAGCTGAATTATAGAATGAAAGAAGCCAAATTATGACAAAAATAAAGGTGAATTACACCCAGAATAACACTGATCTATAACCAAAACAAAGCCAAACTATGACCAGAACGAAGCCAAATTATGACCAAAATGACACTTAATTACACCCAAAATAACACTAAATTATAACTAAAACAAAGTTGAATTACATCCAAACTAAACCTGAATTACAACCAAAATAAAGATGGATTAAACCCAAAATAAACCTGAATTATAAGCAGGACAAAGATGAATTATGCCCAGACAGAAGCCAAATGATAACCAACATAAAGATTAATTATGACCAAAATAAAGCTGAATTATGACCAAAATAAAGCTGAATTATGACCAAAATAAAGCTGAATTACACCCAGAATAACACTGAATTATAACCAAGATAAACTCCAATCATAGCCAAAGTACAAACTGAATTATAGAAAAAGCATAAACCAAATTATCACTAAGATAAACATGAATTATAACCAAAGTATAAACCGAATTATAACCAGAACCACGCCGAATCATATCCAGAATGAAGCTGAATTATAACCAGAATCAAGCCAAACTATAACCAAAATAAACCCGAATTACACCGAAACTAAACCCGAACTAAAAGCCAAAATAAAGCTGAACCACAGCGGGGGATAAACCCAAATTACAACCAAAATAAACCCGAATTACAACCACAATAAAGTTCAGTTATAACCCAAATCACGCCGAGTTACCGCAAGATAACTCCGAATTACAACCAAATTACAGCCAAAGCACGGCCGGGCCGGGACAGGCCCCGGGACCCTGCGGGGGTCCGGGCGCCCTCAGGGCCGGGGGTGGAGGTCTGGGGGGCCCGTCCCCCCTCAGGGACCACGCGCCGCGCCCCCCGCCGCGGGCCTCACCTCGCAGCTGAACTCCATCTCTGCGTCCATGGTGGCGATGCGCACGGTGAAGGTCTTGGGCTGTTTGCGCTTGAGGGAGCTGAAGCTCATGCGGGAGGCGATGGCCCCGGCCATGGCGGCTCGGGCCGGTCAGCGCGGCCCCGGCGCCATGGCGGCCGCGCCCCGCCCCCCCC
>VZRE01011332.1:0-33436 GCA_013396775.1 Cephalopterus ornatus
GCTCCAGGGGCAGGGGGTGCAGCAGTGGCTATCCCACCTACCCAGAGCTCGCCCTGTCTTCCCACCTGCTTCTTTTGAGCCAATCAACTGGTTGATTGAACTTGTTGTTTCAATAAAAATATTGTTCCCAATCTGAACTGTGCAAATTCTCATTGTACTCGACCAGACCTACAGTGCTCAATTGGTTCTAATGTGAAAGTCACCTAATTGCACCCAGCCCATCTGATCTCAGACGACCAGCCGACACTCCAGGGGGTCTCTTTTCTGCTCAATTCCAACACCTTTAATGCATCAGACATCCTCTACGCTCCCCAGGGANCCTTTAATGCATCAGACAACCTCTACGCTCCCCAGGGATCTGGTGCTACTGCACTGGGCACCTGGGCACTGGGCTCTGCTACACTCTTGCAGGATTATTACATACAAAGGCACAGATTACTGATTTGGAGCTCATGAATCACCATGGGCCAGGATTCCTGACACAACAACCAAGGTTGCCTCTTATCTTGACATTTCTATCAGTGTCTGCCAAAGGCCATTGTTGCAAAGGGAAACAATGAATTCAGAAGGAATGGTTACATACAATTTGTTCTTCTGGCTCTGCTCAGCCTGCGGAAAGCAACAGCAGCTTCTGCAGGAAGTGCCCACTCTCCCAGCTGAGTACTTCAGCTTCAGTTTACAAGAAAGAGCATTCAACAGAGAGTTGGCTTTGGTACGGAGGCAACCATCGCCAGACAAATGGAACCAAGGAAATTAGGTCAGAGAGCATCTTAAAACTTTGCAGCTGTGCCCTGAGAGAGCAGCACTGCAAGCTGGAGTCTGGGGAGAGGTGGGAAACCTGTCCTCCAGCGAGATCCCTGGCTGGGCAGGCACAGTACCTTGGAACAAGTGATCCAAGGAATTTACCACTTGGTGTGAAGATCAGTAAATTAGGCTGGAAAAAAAATTCCTTTATCCGGGATCTGCTCCAGTGGCAGCACATGAAAACCTTGGACAACTCATGGTGCATGGAGCAGGATCTGCAGCTCTCTCTGCCCCACACTGACTGCGCAATAAAAACGATACTATTGACTTGGGCATATGGTCTCGTTTGCACCTTAATTCAGGTCGAGGCATTTGTAATGATTTCCAAACCCGGACCATAGCATTCCTCCGCTGCCCCTGGACCCTCTTTCGATTCCTCCTAATTTCTTCTTCTCCAAATGTTTTTGGATCCAGACTAAGGAGGTCCAGTCAAAGCCCTAATAAGTGCCTTGTGTTGTCTGTATAAGTTACAGTTTGTTTAGCTGAACTTTGTGAAGTGCCTTCCTTTGTCTGGATGTTGTTTTAAAATCTGCCTGATACCTTAGGCTTCCTTAATGTTCTACAGATTGCAAATAGAAGTTGGCTACAGAACCTCCTGAGAATTTGGTGTATTTAGCTGAAGCAGCTTTTAGCCAATAGAACACATTCCTTTTCTGGTCGTGTCACACAATACTTGTAAGATCTTTGCTGTTTTTCATGGTCCATTCAGATGACTTGTGTACACGTGGTCGACGAGCTCTGTCTTGAGTCTTGTCCTTAGCTGGAGCATTAGGTGCCCAAGGGTAGGTCATGGGAGCCCACGTTATTGGCAAGACAGACCAGGAAAGAGGATAGAATTTATCTGTGTGGCTAAAGAAGTGTGATGTCTTTCCAGATGTCCTTTGCAGCCTTTTCCAGAGTATGTATCCATAAATGCCACTATGGGGGATTTTGTCTGAAGAGTTCCACTGATGGCTACTGTTCATTGTGAGAGTATTAAGACTAGCAAGAGTTATCTCTGTCTTCTTCAAATTGTAACAAGAAAATCTGTTTTGTAACTACTGGTCTGAGATAGAATTATTTAATGTTGTGGCGGAACATCAAACAGGTGTGCCATGAAAAGTTACTTTAGCATCTCCTTTCTTTCTCTGTCCTCTTTCCAAGCTTGACTCACAAACTTCCTAGGTTTCTCTTCCGATGTGCTGCCTTTTCCAGGAAAACCACAACAAACACTCAAAGAAGACCTTATGCTCACTCAAACCTCATTAAGCTCAGGAAAACTGAATTCTTCATGAGGGATGGGATGTCCAGATTTAGGTAGTAGAGACACTTGTAGTCCTTCAAACACCCAACCAAAAAAAAAACCCACATCTGACCTGATTTCCTGTTCCAAATACTCTCCTTTGGCTTAGAGTTTGGATTAGAGATTTCCAAGAACAAATTATTTCCAATATGACCCGTATATGTTTTTTTCTGAGGCTGTTACTACACAAAGTTACTACCCCCTGGAGAGATGTCTCGAACTCAATTTGGACACCAGTCCCTCTACAGTGAATTTCAGAAGCAGAGCAATAAATTCTTCTTCCCAATGCATAAAACTTACATCAAGAAAGACACCATCCACTTGCAGATTCAGATGAAAAGCAGATGTGAGCAAGAACAAAGGCTCTTTCTACAGTGGTGTCCTCTGTCTGTGTGTTGGATGTGGTGCTTCCTGGGCCCTGTCAAGATCACAGAGATAAGGAACAAGCAGGTATGTGCATTTCTCAGATGTTTCCATGACCAGTATTTAAACCAGCAGCTCCACCAGTGACCCAAAGGTTCTCTCCTGATGGCATCAAGAGCTGGTGGTCTTCTGCTTGCACTTCTAATAATTCCCTAGTCCCCTTTGTCCATGGCTGTGTAGACCTCTGTCCAAACCCTGAATTAATTTTTTTTTTGTCCAAGAGACCCAGTCAAAGCAACTGCACTTTGTATGGAAGTCATGCCACGTCTTTAACTGTCCTTGTGGCCTGTCTCAGTGGCTTTTCTATTTATAACAATTTTTGCACACTGAGTGGGCAAATGCTTCATGGTATTCAGAGTCTGAGAGAACCGTGAATTTACACAGTGTCATAATGATCAATTCTGCTTTCTATTTCTTCCCTAATGACTCTTGGCATTTGATTTAGCATTTTTTGATTACTGTTGAGTTTTGAAGTAATGTTTTCATGGAACTGTTGCCACACTATCAAGCTTTCACTTGAGTCATAATGGTTTGATGAAGGCCCATCAGATTTGTTTTCAGGCATTCACCTCTACATTCATCTCCCCCTTCACATTTATTCACAGTGAATTTATTCTGTGCTTTTTTTCCTCACTCAATCTTGTGAAGTGTTTTTCCAATTCTTCACAAAGGGTTTTTGTCCTTATTGCTCTGGAATAGATTCATATCTGCAGCAAATTTTGTCAGCCTCACTGTTAATACTCTTCCTGGGTCACTAATGGATATATTCAGCAGCACAGTTTCCTACAGAACCCTTCTTGTTACTTCCCTCCATTATTAAAGCCACTCACTTCCTCCTATAATTCAGTTCCAGTCTTTTAACCGTATCCCGCCTGGAACTCTTGCAAAGTCCCTCTTTTCAGGTATAATAGCAGAACTATCCTGAAAAGCATCTGAAGTGGCTCCCATGGCCCTTTAGGTTAGCTCATTAGGTTGTGGTGGGTGGAAAGAAGGTTTCTTCTCCTTGCTAAACTTTCTAAACTCATGAGGAAATCTTTAACTAACCAATTCTCTCATGGCTTTTGGAAGGAGTGCATGGTTTAGAGGTGGATTTTCCAACTCTCCTCTCCCTCAACCTGTGCCTTGAAAGTTTCTTACTCAAACAGTGTATGTATCTAGAGTAATTTCCCCAAATGACCATCCAGATACACTGTCAAAGCATGTCCAGGCCCAGGTTCACCTTGGGTCAAATGAGTCTAGATTTTAACTTTAATATTTCTATAAGCTCTGCCTGTGGTCCACAGAAAAAGGAGGTTCTTTTCTGTTCTACCTATTTTGAGGGATAGAAGGAAAATCTTAAAAGTTCTCTATTGATTTCGAGGATAATCTTGACAGCTGACAAAGTCAGTCTTCCATAAATGTGGCTGTGATTAGCCCAGTGAAAGTCATACTGTGTAGGGCTTTAGTGAAGTTTTTGATAATAATACAGTTTTTCTGAAACAGTTTTGTATTTCATGAAGTGTCTTCTGGTGTCAGAACTTTTCCATTTGAGAGGTGTGTTACGTCTTTAACACACTAAGTGGTGCTGGCAAGAGGTACAAGCAAACTGCAAGAATATTTACAGCAACCTTTAGGAATTAAAAGCCCAGTGAGATTTGTTGCAAGAACGTTGCAGGGTGTTCAGTGGCTCAGGATAAAATGCTTCATACAGTCAAAGAATTGAGGTTCTGTAATTGAGCCAGCAGACAAACAGCTATTGCAGAAATTTCATGCAACACTTCTGGTGGAAAATGAATCTTGGTTGGAGAGAATCAGCCTGTTATGAAGGAAGATCTGTCCCCTCAGACTGCCAATGTGAAAGGCAATAGGAGCTCATTTTATAGTACTTGTCACAAGCAGTCTTTGAAGCACCTGTATTTACAAAAACAATGAGGTATTAGTTCTGCAAGTCTGCAGAAATCTAGCAATAAATTTATTCCTGTTCCTTTAATCCCTTGCCCAAGTTTGCCCCACATGATAATGCGATTGTTCTTTGTGAGTTTCCATGAAAAGTTAGAAATATGCAGAATTTAAACTCTTTATAGTCATATCTGACCCCAAAGCAAATCCTGCATGATGGGATGATGGTTCTGGCACGAGTATTCGTGTTTCAGGAGCTCATGTTGCACAGCTGGGCTGACCTCAAAGCCTTCATCATATTGGAATAAACCCTCCCTTCTAGGAATCCTGTTCAAGCAGATGCCAAATCACTGCTGTTCCGGTAAACTACAGTTGCTTTTTTGCTGAGGAGATAGGAACAGCACCTGCATCCAATAGCAGTGGTTGAATGGTGAAGCTCCACAGTGCAGGACTGTTCTAACAGAATCTTTTCCAGGGCATACAAATTCTTCAAAAAATAAAGCAGCTCAAGCTTCAGGCAGGGGCAGGAAGGTTGACAAGTAGCATAGAATCACAGAATCATAGAATAAGAGAATGTCTTGGATTGGAAGGGACCTTAAAGACCATCCAGTTCCAACCACCTGCCATGGGCAGGGACACCTCCCACTATCCCAGGTTGCTCCGAGCCCCATCCAGCCTGGCCTTGAACACTTCCAGGAATGGGGTATTCACGACATTCTCCATTTATGAAACATTTTAAATGCAAAAGGGTGTAATTCTTTACAAATGGAAGTGATGCAAACCAAGGCCCAGAAGAGATGAACCAATAAACCCCAGATGCACGCTCAGGACAGCTAACTGGGGCTGGAGAGGGAAGCTGGGCTGAGCAGCGTAGCCAGGAGATTTTCATCCCTCCGATCTCCCCTGACTGCTCCACTGGGGCCAGGGTAGGCAGTATCAGAGGTTGTCCAGATCCAGACACTTGCATAAAGGAAAAGACTGTCTTAGGTCCTGTTTTCTTTCTTGTGCTAGAGGAAATTCAGTCCTGAATCTCCACTTGAGCATGAATTGCCATAATTCAGTGATCAGGGGTGCTGATCTGTTCACCTAAGAAGGCATCCAGTGCAGATGCCCTCCTTCCATTAAAGGTAGCATAGATCACCCTTGTTATTGCTCATCCAAATTACGTGTTTGTAGTCAGTTACTTTTGCTTTTTCTCTGTGTAGGTATTTCTGATTGTACCAAGCAGATTGAACCCTTCACAAGAAAACTGCCAAACCCTCGTGCAGCCTGTCCTTTAACAACTAGATAAATAGCACTTGTGATCCATAATCTCCTCCTGCTGGTTATTCCCTGTCAGGAGGCTGTAAAACGAACATCACAATAAGCTCCTGAAGGGTTGGCAGTGTCTCCATCAGGTGCTTCTGTGCCTGGTTCAGCTCCCTGTCAGTCATCATGGGCAGCTGGAGTAACAGAGACAGCCCTGAATGAGGGGGAGCACTGTCATCCCAAAAGCGCTCCCCAACAGGGGAGTAACTGACACAGTAATTAGCTGTGAGAGACACCAGAAGCTCTGGATATTGCCATACAGTACCTGAAGGGCAGCAATTACCAAGGAAGGAATGGATTGCCACAAGCAACATATTTTTCTGAGATTAAAAGCATTTTATATAAGTAGGCGAACAGATGTGATGGGATAAAATGATGGGCTTAGAGTGAGCAGTGAATATTTCACAGGTATTGCATCTCCATGGAACAAAGCTGAGCCTGGCAATAAAGATATTTTACCCACCTTTGCAAAACAGCTAGTGCTCAGGAGAGTATTATATCATAAATATTTTTTCATGTTTTAGCTGAGAAATCTATAAATAATATTGACTAAAGTATTAAGGAGGATATTTATAGAATACACAGAATCTTTTCCTCCTATTTGAGTAAGAGTTGACACTACAATAATTACCAAATAACACTCAAAAGATAGTGTTAGCCTTGACTCATTCTGGTGCCATGAGTCAAATGATCAAATGTGGCTGTGGGCTTTTCCAAACACACAGTCATTCCACAACTTCCTCACTGACATTATTTAATAACTGTTGCAGAAATGCTAATTGAAAGGCAACTCTGAAGGTCTTGAATTACTCTTGACCAACACAGCCACTCATAATACAGACATCCCAGTGTCTTGCCAATAAATTATGTGCCCATTTCCTAGTTGCACGGACAATGCAAGTTACTATTCATAAGACCAGTTTTCATTTTTCATAGAAATAAAAGACTGCTCAAAGGAGAGTCAACCTGACTGTTATAGAAATCCTCATCAATAATGTATCTCCACACACTCCCAACTTGAAGGAAAGAACACCATGTACTTTAGGCTCAACCTACAACTGGTTTTACATCACAGGAGTGTCAAATCTATGGTTATAATTACAAGAGCTAATTAGGACACAGTCATTAGAGGAGTACAGACCACCTTGGAAAGTGACAGTGTGAAGTCCTTTTTCAGAGTTTGCTGTGCGTGTTCAGGAGCTGATGGGGTCATCAAACGCAGCCAGAAAATCAGCGCACCCCCACAGAAATCAAGGTACTGGTTGAGCTTCAACGTGAGCAACTAAGAGCTCTGGGAATCAAAAGAATTGAGCTCCCTCTTGTAGGCATTCGACCAAAGTCAATGGAGCTGTTCCTATGAATAATGGTTGGCCCAGGGCTCCCATCCACTGAGCAGATACAGCACACATCCACAGACATTGTAGGGACCATCTTTTGGTGCCTTATCGACCTTACTGAACTACAGGATGGCAATGGAAAGGTACATCTCTGTGGAGAACTACCAAAACATCCTCCCAATAATAACCATTTTAGGGCAGGGACTCTCTTTCCACTACAAAACCTAGAAGGATGTCTTGTTGTACCTCTTGTATTTGCAGGAACTTGATCCAAGATCCAGCCCTTTCAGGAAACAAAAGCAGACACGGGAGAACAGTTTTGATGACCCGACTGTGTTGAAGCATGAGGAAGTCCCAGTTCTGGATTAACCACGATGCAGG
Organism: Cephalopterus ornatus; assembly: GCA_013396775.1. NCBI lineage: Eukaryota > Metazoa > Chordata > Aves > Passeriformes > Cotingidae > Cephalopterus > Cephalopterus ornatus. Next base: position 7,414 of record VZRE01011332.1, read on the forward strand.
TGTTACAGACACGGGATCAAGGAGGAAGCTGGGGAACCAAACATTAATATCATAGGATCATATTATTAAGGAGTCATACATTTAAGACCAAAAAGTTACAGAGAAATGTGTTCAGATAAGGCAGTCCTACTATTCCGTTATTTGGAATCTAAATATCTCTTCTTTCTTTGATCTCTATCAGAAGGGATACAAAGGACAGGGCTAGAAAATTGAGAGAGTAAAATCTTCAGAAGAAGCAAGCAAAGAAAACATCTTCCACAACATTTTCTTGTTGTTTTTCTTTTCTGTGTAATTCTAAAACCCCAAAAGGTTTGTAATGTGGCAGTGTAAATTGAAGAAGAATGAAATAAATTTATATAATTATATATTTATACACGTTACCCCCACCACCCCTAAGTACATATTAGACAACAATGACTTTCTGCAAGACCATTTCCTCAGTTAAATATCAAAGCTCTGAATAATAATAATTAAAAGAAAAATGAAAAATAGCCCTATTCAGTAGGCAGTACAGGCAGGAGACTGGGTTTTAGGGGAAAAAAAAAAAAGTAGTATCACTAATTACAGAAATTCTTGGGCAGTTTACCAAAACCCAGAAATGTTAATTTAAGAGGACAATAAAATCACTACATATAGTGATTATGACTTCATTGTATTCCTCATGGATGTTAAATTGTTTCCACTTGCTCTCGGCAGTTACCACCACTTGCACTCAGATTATCATTTTGGTCCACTAATCCAATAACCATTTATATTTCCCACATCTGTGCTCAAATCTGGTGTGCTGTTTTCTCTGGAGTAACAGTCCTTTTTCAAAAAGCTGGATATAGAAGAAATCCCAAGAGCTGCTACTTTTATTGCCCCATTTGTCTTCAATGTCTTTCCTCTCCAGCTGTTGATTTTTGCAAAAGGTCTTTTCCACATCCTCCGCTCACTCATTCTCCAATTTATTGGCATCCTTAATTTTATTGTCCCTTCTAGCAAATTTTCTGTAGTTTAATAGAGTTTCTTGAGCAATTTTGCATCACGAATTGCATTATAGATACTGCAGTTACTCATGTGGAAAGCTCAACTATTAGTCCTGGGCTAAATATTGATTTTATACATTACAAGTTTTCATGTTCTTAGGATTATTCTCTTTGATATCACTCAAATTAATGTTTCTACAAATAGGCACAGGCCATCCCTCTTTTCCTCCTCGTGTCTTAGCACACAAAATTCCAATGCACTGTAGACACAGGGTTTGCTCTAAATTCAGTTTTCAGGGGCAGTAAATGAGATGTGGGCGAGTCTCAGGTAAAGGTTTTAAAACACGAGGAAAGCTTGTGTGGGCTGGGATGACTGGCTGTCCCTTCTCAGTGCAGAGGGGTTGGACCAGATGACCTTTAAAGGTCCCTTCCAACCTAAACTACTATTTGATTCTATGATTCTATGATTTTTGGAATATCTTAAGAGAATGTTGTGTGGATTCTATCAAATTAGTGCAAAATTCATTTAAGCTCTGACCTTTCCAGGATTGTCTTGACCACAGAAGGTTCACACTTATTTTCCTACCCTTTCCAACACAATTAGTATTTTGTATGAGGATTTATTCCAGCATAACCCAGAATCTAGGACAGCCATTAGATGGTCCTTCTTTAGGTCACTGGATCTGCAAGAACAACTATACATTTGCCTTGAAATGCACCAGCATTTTTGAAGCCCATCATCCACCCATCCATCCACCCATCCATCCATCCATCCATCCATCCATCCATCCATCCATCCATCCATCCTTCTGCAGTGAATCCACCTCACACCTCATTTGGGGTTTTGGAGTGTAGCCAGTAAACTTCTTCAGTATCTGGGTATGACTTAAGTCACAGCAGCAACATTACTGGGAAGACAAATCCTTATTAGAAGCACAGAATGGTTTGGGTTGGAAAGGACCTTAAAGACAAATCTCATTCCACCCCCCTGCCATGGGCAGGGACACCTTCCACTAGCCCAGGTTGCTCCAAGCCCCACCCATCCTGGCCTTGGACACTTCCAGGGATGGGGCAGTCACAGCAGAATTCCAGGATGTTTCAGTTCAGGAATGTTAACTTGAAATTTTCTCTGAAAAATGACACAAATCTTATTGAAGATGGTGGGACCCATTATGACCAGTAAGGCCTGGTAGCATCAGTGGAGTACAGCGGTTAACAGCAATGCAATTTGTCCCACCTTCTTTGCCCAGAGTGAATTATCTGGGAAAAGGGCAGAAATCTGAGGAAGCATTCCTGAACCAGCCTGCATCCACTCACTTGCACTCCCAGCTTCAGCATCCAGGTGCAGTTCTCTTGAAGAGCTGATTAATTTTAGAAACATGGGCAAGTCTGTGAAACACTACTAACACATCAGATTTAATGGGACCAGTCAAAATGCAAACAGAACAACGAAACTTCAGAGGTCCCTGGAATCCTGTTTAGCAATTAATAAGCTGTTGTTTCCATTCATTACACTTACCCTGTAGAGCTTTTAGTTCTGTGGCAAAAGCAGTGCTGACAATCAACCCCTTGAAGCCAATTTCTCTCCCTCCTCCCCTCAACAGTCCTGTTAATAAAGAATAGAGCAGAAGGTCAAATAGCTGTAGGTGTCCAAATAAGTCTTCCTAAACCTTTTCTTATTACACCATTAAATGGGGTGGCCATTAGTGTTTATGAAAAAAAAAAATGGATCTGCACCCTTTGCTGGGAAAAGCTATGCTCTTGTTCCAAAAATAAAAATGAAAAAAGGCAAGGCTATTATTAAATGACAAAATTCATTCAGTCTTGTGGTGTAGCCTTTCAACAGTTCTCCAGCAGAGGAGACTCTCTTTATCAGGCACCTGGAATATACTGTCCCTGGAGACTCTGAGATAAGAAAGCACATTCTCAGCTTCACATTCAGCTGAGGTGTGATTTGAAGGGTGATAACATTTCTCCAGCTGTCTGTGAGAATCACTCATCTATTATTCAGCTCTATCTTCAAGCCCCCTTGATCAAGGGTCCTTTTTCTCTCCATCAGGGAACTGTTCTGTTCTGTGTTCCTGATTTCTTTACATCTCTGCCTTCAGTACTGTTATCTCTAACTTAGACTATCCCAGTGTTCCAACACTGAGTCCTTTTTTTTTTTTTACCTTTGTAAAAAGAAACAGGATGAAAAACAATTATGTGATGAGTGTTTAATATGTTTCTGGGAGCTGAGTGTTGCTCATTTAAAGTCTGGACTTACCCTTTCCTAGAATGTTAAAAAGAAAAAAGCAAACCACGAGTGAAGCTGCCATTTTTCAACACTGGGTGTAAAACCCTCCACTTCACTCATTCTCCTGCCTTTACATTATAGTAGCTAATTATGTTTCTAATTCTAATTGCTCTTATCAGTTTCATCCTCCCAAATCTCACTTGAAGCTACTCCTATGAATCATGGGATGAATCATGGAATTGTCACTTCAAAAGCCTTTTGTGGCATTTTAAAAATGCTTACAAACAGAGGACATTTCACTATAGTTCCAACACATTTTAATGGAACAACGAATTAGTCCTAACTGCAAATTTCATTGCTGCTAACAAGAAGATAAATTCAGATTTTTTTCTTGAAGTTTCCTTCTGGGGTCACCCCCTGACATCTACAAGGGTGTCAAACCCTTCATAACTCTCAAAGAACCACTCAGCTACAGAAAAGGAGTGGGACAGCTTGTAGGAGCTGCAGATTGATGCAATTATACACTTGACTGCTCAGTCTTGGCAGATGATGTTGTGCTGTCCTTGTAAGACAGGCTGCAGTTCATGGTTTTGTGCGTCTGGAGACAGTGAACAAAATGCCTACATCAGCCTTTCGAACAAAATACTTTTTGTGCCTTGAAGATCATAAAGATACTTCTGTGTAGTTTTGCTAAGGTTTAATTTCAGGAGGAAGAACATTGAGGATCAATCATTTTCCCATGTTCAAGAGAAATCACAGAATAACAGGCTGGTTGAGCTTGGAAGGGATCTCTAGAGATCACCTCGTCCAACCTTCTGCTCAAGCAGGGTCACCTGAAGCCACTTGCAGAGGACTGAGTCTGGTTGTTTATTTTAGTATTTCTAGGGAAAGAAGCTCCACACGCTCACTGGGAAACCTTGATCACCCTTAGAGCAAAAGAAAAGTGTTTCCTGATGTTCAGAGGGAACCTCCTGCCTTTCAGTTTGTGCCCATGGCCAATGGCGACAGACAAATCCACTGCCGAAGTTTATGGAATGATTGATTTAAAATCACGTCTCAAAACAGGACTTTGAATAGAGATGTGCCATTCAGTGTGTACCATTTACCATCAGATTTCTTTGTTTTAGCCTGTGAACTCTGGACAGTACACACAATTTAGGCTTACAGAAAAACAAAGCGAAAATGAATGTCCTAAAAAATTTGTGCTTAGAACTATTTTCTTTAGCAGAAATTAGCTTTAGCACAGGAACTGAGATTTCATTTATCATGAGCTCTGTAGAAGCAAAAGAACAATTTACAATTTTGTGTTGTATAATTCCTTATCATGGAGAGGTTATTAGAAGACAATATTTATTTATAAGGGCTAGTTTTTACACTTGCGTATCGTTCAATGTGTACCTGTTCGTACCCATGGTAGAGGATCTGTGGGTCAAACAGGGCCCTCAAACACCAATTGTTTAAGAATATACTGGTGAGAATGATTGAATAACCCCATTTAGAGGATAATGAAGTATTGCTGAATATATACCCTGACATAGGGTTATTCTTATTAAAAGGTGTGTCTGCTATGTAATCTGAACACACCATGTGAGGACTTAAATCAGTTGATGCAGAGCCATTTCACTGGAGCAGCAGGGAGAGGATCCTAAGAAGTGAGTTTTCCCCTGATTTGCACCAAAGCAAATAATTTCCATACTTCCAATTCCTCCCCCACCTCCACACAGCTTTCACATCACCTCATCAGCTCTTTCCTCAACAATCCTATGCTTGTAAGTGTCCATTGTTTCCAGAAGCATTCAGGACTTCTCTAAGTCACTTCTTTGCCAATGAGAAAAACCATTTTGGAGCTATAGTCCACATTTTCACCCTGTGAGAAACCTCTGGTACACTTGGGGATTGCCTTAGAGAACAACAACCCGGTGAAGAATGTGATAGAATATACAACAGTCAAACGGCGATGGACAAATGTTAATGACATGGATTTCCTGTCCACACTCCAACAGAATCCCACCACATGATGGTCTTTTTCATTAAAAACATGCTAGAAGATTTCTCAAACCCCCTTGTTTTTGAAAGATTGAGAAGCATGTTCAAGACTCACATTTCCTGTTTGTTGCTATCACTGTACTGAACCATCCCATTGCCCTCTGGACTTGGATCAGAGGCCACCAGCCAGGATGTCACATTGCACAAACACTTTTGATCACAGTTCACAAACCAACCCCACTGGAGAGAGCCCAAGTGCCCTCAGAGAAATCTACTTCCAGTTTCCTAGGATTTTATTTCAAGCATCCTGCCTGTGAATGTGTGGTCAGTTTAAAAAAAGCTCATGTGATGACCCAGAGTCGTGAGGGCTCCGTGGCTGGTAATTGGCCTCACATCAGCTCATTTCTGCCTCAGTCAATTGTCAGTGGCTCAATTAATTGCGGATTCCGCTCTTGCTAGGCAGTGACAGGAAAAATTGAGTGGGAATATTGAGCTTCTCTGAGATCTCAGACCATTCCTTCTCAGTGAAAGCATTTTATATTGCCAACTTCTGCAACGTGATAGTTTACATACAGAGGCAGTATTGCTCCCTTTGGTGCTGTCTGTATTCCCTCTCCTCCCCAAATCTTTGCCTCACTCCCTCCCTTGCTGCAATAAACATCATTTTGGGCATTAGTTGTGTCACTATCCAGTAGCTGCAGTCACCGGATAGAGTGAAGAAGCATTTTTCTTCTTGATCACACTATTATAAGAGGTAAATGGGAAAAGAAATTGGAAAAAAATGTTGCTATTACAGTTAAATCTCCATGCACTGGTAAGCAATGAACAGATTAAGGGTTTGTATATTTTTATAACGCATGGAATTATGTAAGTATTAGTTGGAAGAAGCTTCTGGAGTCAGTTCCTGCCTGCTTTGCAGTAGTTTTGGGGATTCATATGCCAGCTCACTGACTGTTTTGGTCTGACTACAGGCAGTGTGCCATGGCACCTATTCCATGCAGAGCTTGGCCTCTAAGCCCTGCAGGTGTGTGAAGGCAGGGGAGTTTTCCATGGCTGAGGTATTTTATAAGTGAGAAGCCAGTGGCTCAGGAGCTCTACAGGGTGTTCATGGCCCATCAGACAGCAAGAAGGGCATAGACACTGTATAAAGTCTTTTATGCCCTAGTATGGAACGTGTTTATTGCAGATCAGCTCAAGTCACCCAAAACAAATGCCTTGGGCATGTGGTAATAGGACAAGGAGGAATGGATTTAAACTGAAAGAAAGTGAGTTTAGATGGAATATCAGGAGAAAATTGTTCCCTGTAAGGGTGGTGGGGCCTTGCCTAGAGAAGCTGTGGCTGCCCCATCCCTGGGAGTGTCCAAGGCCAGGCTGGACAGGGCTTGGAGCAACATGGGATAGTGGAAGGTGTCCCTGCCCACGGCAGGGGTTGGAACAAGATGGTCTTTCTATTCCTTCCAACTTAAACCATTCCATGGTTCTATAACAGTGGAGATCTGAATTGTACTAACTGCTTCAAGGTACCAACGTAATCCCATCCCTCCACGTAGGGAGATACAACAGTCCAAAAAGATCAATAAGTTTCTGAGGATCTCTGTGTTTTGTGGTACTTGGAATGAGCTTAAGAGTGAGTAAAGAACTGTGACTTTCAGAACTAATCTTGGCATAAATGACCCTCTGCTCTTTCAGCAGTCTGTAGGCCAAAACCAAAGCTGCCTAATTCCATCCTTCCAAGCCACCAGTCTGCAGTATCTTAAAATGCCTTGCCAAGACTGCCCTGATTTTTCTGGGTTGTAATTTAATTAGGAGCCCGTCTGGGAAAGTTGCAAAGGATTGTACCTCAAAACTGGATGTGATCCAGCTGTTATGTGGCAAATGAATAGCTCTGCGGCTCCTCTTTGATTCTGTGATTCTCCCGCATTAAACTAAAAACTCTCCAATCCACCTGCCAATTCCAGGCTCCAAAGTGATACTAAAAAGGCTGAAAACACTTTTACAAAGTCAGAAGGGGGCCTGGAGTGTTGCAGTTCCTAGATTTCAATGTGAGAATCGAGAGTGCAGAGTGTACAGCACTTCCAAGAAAACAGATCTTAGGATATAAACTCAAACATACCAAAAATCAGTTTAATTTTCTTGCCTTGCCTGGTCTTGCCCATAAAATGTTTGTACTGAGTTCTACAAGTTCTATTCTTTTTAATCTTCCAGACACAGAAAAGATAATGCATTTCATCTCTTACTGTGCTACATGAGATAGGATTATTGCATCTTCAGACATTAGTAACACAAGTATCTTTGTGAAATGGTTATAGCCCTACTTTGTTTTTCCTACCAGTCAAATCTTGCTGCTCACTTACAGCCCTTTGCTGTATTCCCAAAGTAAGAAGGCACCTTGCAAAGAAAAATGAGATTCTCTCCATGTTATCTATGTTCACGCATAATTCAGCAGCGAGAAGGACATACAAGAAGGACATATACCTCTGATTCATCTGAATTTTTGGTGACACACCCTCAAAAACAGAAGTTAAACTACACTGCATATGATGCATTAACAGAAAGAACTAACTTGTCATATAGGAAATCTTTAATAATTAAGAACCTCATATTTTACCTAAAATTACATAGAAATACTTCAAATTCCCTCCATCAGTTTTAAGGTGTTCGCTTCAAGTGTGCACTTGTGCACTTCAGATTGTAACCTAGCCCGACATTCTCATATATTGCCTCATCAGATTTCTTTTTCTTTCTGTTTCCTTAGAGCCCGTCTGAGAAGTTTTCTGAAAGTTCATCTCCATCCTTTCTGGGCACAGATTAATTGCTGATGAAAATAAAAGCTGTCTGGACATCTACATAGCAGCTCTTGTTCTTCTGTTTGACTAATGCTGAAGATCACTCGTGGTACTTTGAACAGCTAAGTCCTCATTTTTAAAAACAATCACAGCAAAAATCCTTTTCTCACAGAAGCCAAGACTGAATGGAAATATAATCAAGTAGGGCGATTTGATTAGTAGTTGTAAAGTTACACATTTGGGAAAATACTTTAGAAGAATGTTATTTAACACAGGGAAATGATTATGGAGTCATAGAATCATGGAATGGTTTGGGTTGGAAGGGACCTTAAAGAAATCCCCAATAAGAGAATTTTCCCCTGTAAATTAACTGAATAAAAGGAAACAAAGCAGAAGCGAAGGGATGACCTCATCAAATGGCACAATTTCTTGGAATACCCTTTCACTCTTGAATCATAAAAACCACAACAAGACAAGCAGCAGCAATTTTCCAATGACTAAGAAGAAACACATTTTTCACTGCAGTGCCATAGGCAGTAGCAAGATCCCCAGCATGTTAAATATTTACTATTATATGCACCTGCTCTTGGACTAAATCACATTATTGTTGACAACCTCTCCACTCATGTTTACGAGGCTTGAAGAAGCACTGAGGAGCAGGTTGGAGTAGCAGTTAAGATGGATTATTTTTTTTCAGAGTACTTAAAAAGAATTAATGTCAGCCTTAGCTCTCTGTTTAAACACAGGCCTAAAATAAACATTGTGCTTATTTTTATCTCATGACACTCAGATATAGTAATTGTGGCAGATACATTGGAAAGGTTCCACGCTGCTTCTAACTGGCTGAACTCATTTAAATGATGCAACTACCCTGTAACCAGAAAAACTAAAATCGCAGAACCACAGAATCACAGAATGGTTTGGGTTGGAAGAGACCTCAAAGCTCATCCAGTTCCAGTGTCCCTGCCCAACCACGGGCAGGGACTCCTTCCACTAGGCCAGGTTGCTCCAAGACCCATCAGGGATGGGGCAGCCACAGCTCCTCTGGGCAACACACACAGTGATGTGAGGGAAACTGAATATTGAGAGCATTTTTTCTTCTCGAGATGTATGAGTTACTAAAGTCATGTTAAACTGTCAGTGACAAAGAAAGTCCACCAACCCAAGTGGCAGGGGGGGTAGATGTGTCATGTGGATTCATCAAATGAGTACAAGAATCCTTACAGGAGAAGCAAGACAGCCTGTTTTCAAGGAAATAAATTTCCAAGACAGTTGCTTGCAGAGTGGTTCTGTTGCTTAAGGGATTTTGGCCAGGGAGGAGCCTCAGCTGTGAAAAATCACCTTGAAAAAGCTGTTGAAAGAAATAAAGTGAGAAAGCTCACACTTGAGCAGCCAAGAGCACAGTGCTGTGGAAGGGATTGATGGTAGGGGACAGTGGAGCACAGTGTCAGGGAATGAGTACTCTATGCCATCCAAATAGTGCTCAAATTCCACCCAGGTCCCTTTTTTAACAATTCCTGTTAACTCTATGCCTTCATAAATACCTAGCTAACAAAAAACCCCCAGACCTGGGGGATTTTAGACAGCGTAAAAATTGATGCATGTGATAAGACAGTTTTCTCCAGTCCCAAACAGCTCAGCAGCTTTCCCTGGACAAGGAACCAGAAGAAGATGTAGGGGGGAGAAGTGTGAAGGGTTAGAACGGGGCTGAACATGAATTTGAGTATCTGGTGATGAGTTTAAAGCTGCATCTGTATGAGCCACAGGTTATCTTCAGTGCTTAAACAGCAGGTATTAGAAAGAGGAAGGGTGTTTTGGTGGGAGTAAAAACCTGATTGTTGGTCAAGAAATAAGAAGGAACTTCCTCATGGCTGAATATCTGTAGGAGATGGACATGGGAGACAGGTAGACTTACGGAGAACAGAAGGCAAAAGGTATAATGTGATGCAGCAGGGAACATCCACTCCACATTCTCACCTTGCACTTCCTACGCTCCCTTTGATCCCTGGCTCTGGACCAGCTCCTGGGCTGTCATTGCAAAGGGGTTACCTACAAACTCTTACTCACACGGAACATACAGGAGTGTAATGTTGTCCTCTGTTTTCTTATCCTGTGCCATTTTTCATGTGTGGCTTTTGGTCTTTCATTAGGGCTTTCTAGTCAGTTATAAAGCACTGGGGGGTATTTTTATTTTTATAGCTGTTTATGAGCCACAGTCTGGCTGCAGCCTTGTCACCAGCAGCCAAGTCTCTCAAACAGTGCTTTGTTATGAGCTTTCTTTCCACTTCCTGTTCTTGCTACTAAACTTTCTTCATAGTACACCCAGAGAAGTTATGATTCAGTCCACAGTGTGCCAGATTTTTTTCTGAGATCTCTTTAAGAGAGCTCTTGAAGGCTCTAGTATGGAAAGTATCTCCATCAATCTGCACTCTCCGTTCTACAGCAGGAAAATACATGTTTACACTGGTATTTGGCCACCTCTTCCACATCTAGCAGTCCTCCTTGCAGTTCATATACTGTTGGCTGGGCATGCAACAATCTGAATGCACCTGAATTCCTATGGAAAACTGATTTATTCTCATGTATTCAACTAGTGGTATTGAAGACAAAACTGAATTAGGATGCCTCCTGTTCTTAAAATGGTGGCTGTGAGCAGGTTTCCCTTTGGAGGCGGTTCCTATTCACTTTTTGCTACTGCTATAAAATCCACTTGTCCTATGCATAAGGATGGGACACATCCTCTCCTATCAGACTATTAAGATCAAGCTAATCAAGACCTAGAATTCTACCACACCCTTTTTCATAAAAAGACTGCTTGGCTTGTTAAAAGACTCTTTTTATAATCCCCTCTGGTGCTATTCACCATTAACACATCTTCCTGTTGTGGTGTTCCAAATTTTGACAGTTGGTAGAGCAAGGAAAAGGGAACTCTAAATATTGAAACAATCCTTGGAGCAGCTACCAGTGAGCATTTAATCACAGCGGGTCAAGAAGAGCTCGGATGCCTTTTGGAAAACCAAAATTCCTGCACGTTCCAACTGTCAAGGCAGCCACTGGCCTCCTGAACCAGCTCTCAACTGAACATTTTTAATCATTCCCCAGAGCCCTTTTCAGCAGCAGTTAACTTGTCCCAGGAAAGCTCAGTTACACTCTTTGCAAAGGAAATTATTAGCGGGCTTGTCGGTTTGTTGTTGTGTGTGGGAACAGTTTACAAAGATAGTGTGCAGTACTTTTCCTTTGAAAGCCACTGGGAGGAAAAAAACAATTCAGAAAATTAATTTGAAAAATGAGAGGTTTGGATTCCTGAACAGCAGATATTTGGGTTTACTGCAGGATATTTTTGTTAGTTCAGACAAGGGAATAAACACGCTGCTTACAATACCTCTTATCCATCTGTTTGGAGATGTGTGTGAGTGTGGCTGCTTCCTTCCAGGGTAACCTGCCCAAATCCTGCCTCAGCAGCACTCAAAGACAAGTCATGCATTCACCAGGACAGGGTGGGGAGGCTCATGGCGTCATGATTTTCTCAACCGCTGGGATGTTTTCTGCACCAGCCTCATGCACCTGTGCTGCCCCCAAAGCAAGCCCCTCTGCAGGTTACACCTGGCACTCAGCGGGGTCAGGATCCATCCAGAAATATCCCAGGATTAGGAAGCTTCTACTGAATCTCATGTCATGATGATGCTGGCCGGATGAGGCGAGGCCCTAGGTCATGGGCATGATAGGTTACGTGCCTTGAAGTTGTTCCAAAAAGCAGCGAGAGACCAAAGCTTCCCACTGAAACCACGTGCAATTAAGCGCTGTTTGACCATACACTTCTGATCAACGTGTAATTTACTCCAGGAGCCACTCTGTCCCAAAACCAGAGAGCCTATTTGTACGTGATGACTCACATGCTCAGATACCCAAGCACTTGTTGGCATGAGGGAGCTGGGGGGGCTCAGCTGGAGAAAAGGAGGCCCAGGAGGGACTTTCTCACTCTCTGCAACACCCTGACAGGAGAGGGGAGCCGGGAGGGGTTGGGCTCTGCTCCCAGGGAACAAGGGACAGGAGGAGAGGGAATGGCCTCCAGTTGTACCAGGCTGGGTATTGGGAAAATTTCTTTATGGAAAGGGCTGTCCATCCCTGGCACAGCTGCCCAGGGCAGTGGTGGAGTCCCCATCCCTGGAGGGGTTTAAAAGCCATATGGATATGGCACTTGGGGACATGGGTCAGTGGTGGCCTTGGCAGTGCTGGGGGAACGGTTGAACACAACAATCTTAGAGGTTTTTTCCAACCTAAACAATTTTGTGATTCTGTGATTCTGAGTCTTGCTGAAGGGACTGTAAGCCCATGGCCTACAATTAATTTTCAAAAAAATCGTCCCTGAATTTGACTTAGGTTCGCTCACACTAAATGTGATCTTGGCATCTCTTCCAGCACTTTATTTCTACGATTTCATGTAGCAGAAAGGAATAATGAGCCACTAGGTGCTTGGGAAAATATTTATTTTCCCACTGAAGTCAATGACAGTTATAAATTTCCTGCAGACAGACTCCACCACCACAGCAGTGGCAATTTTATGATGATGATAGAATATATCTCAATAGCAAATTTGTGAAAACAAATTTACCTACAATCTCAATTTCAACAGACACTGACTTACACAATGGGGCAGAATGAAACTTCTTTCATACTGAAAGAAAAATTACTTTTCTGTTGCCAGTGCTACAGCATCACAAGTTGAAAGCTATCCCCATTATTCCAACAACTGAGTGATTTCCTCCTAATCATACAATTGGTGACTAAACTCATTTTAGGGGTCAATTACACACACAAAAAATATAGTAACAGTTGTAAGAGAACCCCAAATTACTGCTTTAAAACAGTTTTTCTCTTTTTTTCTACCTTCTATCTAATCCAAAGGAAACACATTCACAGTAGGAGTAAATATCAATGTAAAAAAACCCAAAATAATTGAATAATATATATTTATTTGTATAATTTTTTTCTATTCAGCAGAATGCATGACCTTTATTTAAGTTTTATGAATACTGACAAAGTGACTTACAGGGCAGTTCTCAGCCTTAAAAAATGTCTGTGGACAAGCCTTTCAACACTCCACCCCCCAGTTTTCTAATACTTGATATTCTCTGTGGAGTTTTGTATCGTGTACCACAGTGAACGGAACAAAATGTGAAAGCTACTGGAAAAAACCCACCACTTTTGTAAAACAACTACAAAGAACAGGAAAAACTTAATTTTTTTGCTTACTGTAATATTAGATATTTTATTCTGGATTGTTAACATTTCTGTGTGTCACATGCAAAAGAACTTTTATTACTGGACATCAAAACCCACAGCAAGGAAAAGGCATTTTCCATTCTATTTCTGACTGTTCCCAACTGAGGAACATGTCAGACACAATACAGCTTTGCCGTTACACAAGCCTTTAAAGGATGCTGACAGATATTTTGAGAGTTTGGCATTCTGTATTAATAAGAAAACAAATCCATGACAGTTTCCCATCGAGTCAGAACAATGCCAGAAAAGGACAGAATATTTTTAGCATACTTATATTCCATACCACCGTGTCTTAGGCTGAATTATTTTCCCCTCTTTTTTACTGAGTTTTCCAGCAGTTTATTGATCAATTTATAATCAATCAGATACATTTAGAATTCATCAATATCTTTCTCTTGTGGAATGACAAAGAAGCCCCAAGCCTCTAATAACAGCATTTTTATCTCTGCATTGACGCGGAGTATGAAATAAAAACCATGAGCCCTTAAGGGCCCAACCCGCAAGGACACGGGGGAAATCCAGGGCCATCCAGTGTAGCATCTCCATAGCTCCTGTCAAGCCAAGATCTCCTGAAACTGCTGATGCTATAAGGAATTCTTGTCAAGAAAATTAAAATAACAGTCAGCACCATGTCTGGAAAACGGATGAAGCTGTCAGAGAGGAAGAGCTTACTCTCCACTGATGAATTTCTACAGCAAATAAGCTCATTCCCCACTGAGATCATTGTTTGAGCAATTTTGGATTGAGGGGATTCACCCACGAGTGTGAACTGTTTTCCTATGTATAGTTTTATACTTATTTAATCATATACATCTTGGTATATTAGGTCCATCTAAGGCTTCCTCTTTCCTCTTGATGATGTATCTCCAGTCAGCATTTGCAATTTCCCCTTATATTGAAGGGCTTCAGTTTTCCAATGACAATTGCTCATATTGCTAATGTGCACTTTTTCTCTCATTTGTCTGTGAAGAGTTTGGAGGTGGCAGCAACAAAAGAACAGCTTTCAGGCCAATGAATTTATGTTATAATGTTTATAATATTTGGAGGACCATAATATATCTCCAGTAATAAACACAAGCAGCTTTGACACTTCAGTTATTATTAATGTTTTTCTGAGGGCAGAACATTGCTAGAAGTTTAATTAAGGGAAATTGTGACCTGAACGCAGAGTCAACATTAAGCTGAAAAACATATAGGGATTATAAAGAAGTTGCTGATTTCCCTAAGATGGAAGAGAAGATGATAAAATAAGAGTGTGGTTAAATCATGCAATCATTCACGTTTAAGATCGTAGAGTCCAACCATTAACTCAGCGCTGCCAGGGCCACACCCACATGGCTTTTAAATCCCTCCAGGGGTGGGGACTCTACCACTGTCCTGGGCAGCTGTGCCAGGGCTGGATAACCTTTTCTATGGAGAAATTTTCCTTAATATGCGCAGCTTGAGGCCGTTCCCTCTCCTCCTGTCCCTTGTTCCCTGGGAGCAGAGCCTGACCCGCCCCGGCTCCCCCCTCCTGTCAGGGAGTTGCAGAGTCAGAAGGTCCCCCCTGAGCCTCCTTTTCTCCAGGCTGAGCCCCCCCAGCTCCCTCAGCCCCTCCTGCTGCTCCAGCCCGTTCCCCAGCTCCGTTCCCTTCCTTGGACATCCTCCAAACCTGGATGTAGGTCACTACAACATGGCAATACAGTGGAGAACTGGAGAGGGAAAACCCCTGAATTTACGATGTATTTGTTATTGGAGAGCTTTTATTATTTGGTTTATTTATTTATTTTGTGGGTTTTTTGAAGCACATATTGGTTGTGATATCACAGTCACTTGGGCTAATATCAAGTGGTTACAGCACTGTGACTGGAAAAATCAAAGAATGTTGGTCACCCCTTCCCATCAAGATGATTTTATGGCTCTAATTATCATGAAATAAATGATCTAGCTAATCCTCTAATAAAGTTTCACATGATAAAAACAGATTTTGTGATCACAAAAATGTCTGTGGTCATACTCCAGATATTAATTGTGGTTTTTTTTGAAAAATCTTTGGGTGAAACAACTGTGTGTATTGCCTGTGTATGCTGAAAGCTAAGGAAGTTCTGTACTTCTAAGTTTTGAATCTGCATTTCTCCCCGTGTTTTCACCCTCCCACTGCATCACATGCCCTTGACATGATCAGCCATTTTTCCCAGTATTTTTCATGTTTCCTAAGATTATTCCCTGCCTTTCTCATGTCTCCTGGGTGAGCTGCCAGTGTTCACACCTTGAGAATGACTCTTTAGGGGGCATCACATCCCTGGTCTGCACCCTGTTATGGAATAGTGATCCCCAAACTCTAGCAGTGCACAAGAGAGGAAAATAAAAGCAGTCAACTCTTCTCTCAAATGTAACACATCATTTTCCTGCTGAGAGAGTCATTTTGTGTCAGAAGAACTGGCCTATTTTGCTTAACACCAGTATCTCTCCCTATTCACTGCTGTGCTCAACTGCATTAAGAATTCGATATGCTTGAACATGGACCTGACTTCACTCAGTGTAAATCCCTGTCTTTTGAGCAGTGAAGCTCTCAAGTGAAGGAGTTAGAACCAGCTGAAGCTTTTGTACAGCCACTTATTTACTTGAGCAGATCTACAGATTCCTGTCACTTGAAAGTTTAGGCCGGTGAGCAACTTCAATATCGCTTCATTATTCACTGTTACTGGTCAAGAAAACAGCATCACCCAAACCCTTTGGTTTTAATGCACCTTGTTTCTGTGTTTACACTTTTTTATGCTTTTTAAATTTTTCTTACCTCTCTCATAAAGGGAGGTTAATTAGCAGCAGAGTTTCTACTTTACATTGACATTTTCTTTGAGTAATGTGTGAAGAAAGAACAACCACCTTCCTTAAAATAAAAAAATTATTTCCTAATAAAAGTCCTGTTCTAATGTTGTTAAGAAACATGTATGAAAGTATCCTATGGTTCTAAGTGCCAACATATTTGTTGTCCCCACCCTGAATGGTGGCTGCTGATACAGAACTTAACGTGATCTCAAACCCGTGTTGTTCTTTCCTGCAATTATCCCATCCTTTTCTCTGTTCCTGATGAACAATGTGGGGTTACCTCCATGATAAGTCTCCCTACCCTACAGTTCTGTACGAAAATTCTTCATAAGGAGCTGAATGTGTGTATTTCCTAGAGACGTCAGGGGCTGAGAACTAAACTAAATGAAACATGCTGCTGACCTGCCTGAAAGGACAACTTTAGGCAGAAGTTCAAACCTCTCTCATAATCTGTTTTATGAATTTTACAAGGACTTTGCGGAACCCTCACTGTTGCAACTGCTTTGCTCATAGCTTTGTAAAAGTAAAGGCTCTGCTTTCAGGAGATGAGGTTGCTGTTGTTGGGACATGTGACAAAGTCATGGTCGTGGTCTTCAAGGCCATTCTGTCATGTTTCTTCAAACAATGCAAAATGGTCCAGTGAAAGGTGTCCCTGCCCGTTGTAAGGGCTTGGAACTCGATATTCTTTAAGCTCCCTTCCAGACAAAACCATTCTGTGATTCTGTGATAATGTATGAGGAAAACTCATATCCAGGCCTTTCCCTTTTGTGCCTTCCTGGACTGCATGGGATCCAACAGCTGTGGGCACACCGGGGGCCCTGTGGGGACTTCTGCATTTTATAAGTGAGGTTTCAGGTGCTCAGAAGCCCCTACAGGTGTAAAGGAAAGGGGATTCTGAAAATGTTTTACCTTTGAACTTGCACCGCTGGAAGGTGTTGCTTAGAGCAACCTCACAGCTGCTCTAACTTAGGGAAAGCTTTCAGTGAGCTCTCCACTCATCACGAATGTGTCCCTACACTGGAGTTGGTATGGGAGGGCACATAAAGTCTTGAAAGGTGCTTCTGAAAGTGCAGGCCAAGGAATGAAGAACTTGTGTTTATTTCTAGCGAGACATACAGCTGTGGAAACACGAATTAGAAACACCCTCAGAGAAGTGTGGGTCTGCAGGACTGTGCTGAGACCTGGTCTGAAGTACTAAACACTGATGTCTTCTGCACTCAGGAAAGAATAAATTACCTAACACAAGCAGCCAGAGGAGTTGGTTTAAGGACAAGGGTCTTTTCACTTGCCTTTATATATTTACATACGAGTTGAACTTATCTGAGCAACATAAGATTCTTCTAGCAGCAGTAAGACCTTAAGAGTATGAGGATACTCACAGAGCAATTCATCCAACAGACTTAAAAAACACTCTCTGCATTAGGTTTCAGGCTGTAAAACTTAGGCACTAAGATAGAGCCAAAAAGTCCTACCTTTTCTTTTAAGTACATCACTTATGTCACTGCCAATGAAAAATATCAGGAATGAAGGGACAAAGTTAAGGACAAAATTGTTACAAGAGTAGATAAAATAATTTCTGGCCCAGCTCACTGAGAACAAGTTTAAAAGCTTTTGTGCCAGATGAATGAGTAAGACTCCAAACAGTTTGCTGTAAGAACAGTTGGGACACACACCTTAACTGTTCTAGCAGCTCAGAAGGAAGTTTTCTCTATTTATGAACATGGTTCTGTGCCATGGTTTCATCACAGGAATAAATGACAGGGCTGAATACACTGGGATGTTTTTTTCCAGCTGTTTATTAAACCATTGTGTTGCCTGCTCTCTGTGAAAGGCAGGTCAGAGAAGGTGACCTTGCAATGCTGAGGAGAGCAAGTCAATGCCTAAAGAAATGGCAGAGATAAATAACTGCTATGCAAGATCCTGTAAACATATGCAAAAAGCTCAATAAAGAACCTAAAACCCCTTTGGGGATATCAAGTAAGCTTCTCAGTACATGGAAAAAGAATTTATGTAGGGCAGTAATTAGGCTTTTTTTAATTATACTGTATCTGTACTTAATGATCCTTTCGCCATCTAATAAAGGAACTCATACTGACACTTTGCAATATAGCTAAAGCTTCTTACACCAGCTCATTTATCTGAACAGGTTTCCATTTATAAACCTTGTTGGAGATAAAATTAACTGAATGAACAAATCCATCTCATTTTTTCAAAATACAAGAATATATTCTTGTATTGCATTAGCATTGAATATTTATTCACCGGTTCAGGCATCACCCATCACAACTTACTGAGAATATGTCTTCCTTTGATTCAAAGGAAGTTTCACACAGGAAGGTTAATCCCATTTAAATATTTGATGAATAAACCTTTCAGAAGGAAAATAACCATTTTTCATATCTCATTATCACTGACTCAGAGGTTTAAAAGTTGGTGGTATTGAAACAGCATGCACTTGTGTGACCCTAGGGCCTTTTTAATATGCTAATAAAGCCTAGTGATGTGCATTGTATGTATTGTATGCATTGTATGTATTATAAAATAATGGAAAATAAATAGTTTCTCAGAGGTGTCGTGCAGTCTCCATCCTTGGGGAATTCCAAGAGCATAATGGATAAAGCTATGAACAGCCCAGCTTCAGATTTGACCCTGCTTTGAGCAGGAGTTTGGAGCTGAGACATCCCAAGGTCCCTCCCAACCTTCTCTGACATCAAGACCAGCCAAGCAATTTTTTCTGAGGAGGGTAAAACTACTGTTTGTGTACTGATGTCTCCTCAGCTTGAAATAAAAGAAACCAGAAGCCCTTTTCCAAGGGAGTCTGTCCAGAGTGAAGTGCATTTATCCTGAAAGGTTAAGTGCCCTATTTATCATTACTGGGAACAAAAGTTTGGCTTGACAGCAAGTGGCTGCTCCAGTTCCACTTGCTCAGCTGCATAAACAGTGAAAAATAAATAAATTTCAAGAACTGAAAGTTTAGGCACGTTTCGCCCTGTCAGGAGGTCTCACCAATGAGTATTTGTGAAAAGGACCCAACAGATGGAAGTCTAAATCACTTTTGTGCTCAAAACTATTAAATATGTTGCCCCTGCTGAGAGCTGAGGAACTCACTGCCTCCTTGGATACAGATCACAGGCACTTTTACAGGAGGGCAAGGGAAAATAACTACAACAATTTGAGCAAAACCAGAAGAAACAAGTCTGAAAATAGGAAAAGCTGAAAGGTGTTCTGGCTGCTCTGATGGAACACAGTGTTTTTTTCAAATATTTACTGCTTTATTGATTCTGTGGCTTGTTAACAAACTTGCACATGTTTTGGTCACTGGGAAAAAAAAGTTTCTCAGGTTTTGCTGTTGTTTTCCTTTTTCTTTAGACAAACAGACTGTAAGAAAACCCCTGCTAGCCCAGTGATATAGTCGTGCATGCAACAAGAATGGCTTTTTATTCTTTCTTTCTTAGAATTAAAGTAAATTGCTGAGGCTAATGAAAAGCTAGTGTTGAATTACAAGCTAATTCTGTTTTCATGATTCAGCCATATATCAGATTATTCACTTTTTAAAAATAAAACCTTTGAATATGTCTCATTCAATAGGCTTTCAGGTTCCTTCCCGCTCCAAGAAATACCACCCCTTCCCTCCCTGAGAGACAACTAAAGCTTTTGAAATAAGGAAAGATTGCTTGTATTTATGAAACAGGTAAAAAAACATAACAAGGAGCCCTGGATGACCTGCTAATGTGTCTGAACATAAAGAGAAAAATTTCATGTACAATGAGGGGGTTAAAGGAAAAAAATCCCAATAATAAGCAACATTAAGATTAAGCCCAGGAAATCTTTATTCCACCCACCTCTGCATGTGCATTAAGAAATTGCTTTTAACAGTGTTTGCAATGAACAAATGCATCCTTTAATGAATAGCTATTTATTCATAGACTCTTCTGTGTACTCTCCGAGTAGAAGTGAGTCAAAGTAAAAAGGCCTTGTAAGGATGGAGGAAGGATGCCTGGTGGAGGCACCCACAGATGTGCGGAAGAACAGACTGCACCAAATTGGCAACTCCCACGATTTCCAAAGGAGAGGGATCAGACCACTGTCCTTGTGAAACCCACCACAGCCAGTCAACCAAAAAAAGCTCTTCCTTTATTGTGCTGTATGAGATAGCAAGTGTTATTGCCTGCAGAGCTATAGAACTTACGGGATGCAGGGGCAAAAAGGATTTGGGGTGGGAATTGAAAATTTTGGGCGTGTATAAAAGTTGCTATAGGGTGTTTAGAGGAAAGGGTAACCTCTCATCTCTGCCGGGGGGGGTGGGGGGTGTGTGTGTGAAATCTCTGTGTCCTACAGCCCATCAGATGTAGCTCAGCAGTGCCCTCCACCTTCACACGACAGCAATCCCATTGGATAGCTGCACATGTCCAGGGCTCCATGAGCATTTCTATGGACCTCACAGTTACAGAGTGTAAAAAAAATCCCAAACAACCCACCAGAAATGTTATAGAAATATGTGGTTTGGATTGGAAGGCACCTTAAAGAACAGCCAGCTCCAACCCCCTGCCACGGGCAGGGACACCTTCCACCATCCCAGATTGCTCCAAGCCCTGTCCAACCTGGCCTTGAACACTCCCAGGGATCCAGGGGCAGCCACAGCTTCTCCAGGTAACCTGTGCCAGGGCCTCACCACCCCCACACTGTGAAGCCCCATTTTCAAGCCACAAGCTGCCCAGGAGTTTTAGTTATTAGATTCTCAAGAGCTCCCACATGAAACTTTTGCAGAGCCTTTGGTTCCTTGATGCCTCAAATTCACATAAAGAGAAAAACCCACAGACTTCTTCCCAAGAGACTTCTTTTCATTTAGTGAGAAAATAAGCACCTTGGCAAAAGGTTTTCCAGGAGTAACAAAGATGTTTTTACAGGAATAACAAGGAGAAGCATTGCACTAAAGCACCCAGCAAAAAACAAACCTTACAGAACTTTAGAGAAATACCACCCATTGGTTTTAAGTCACCCACAAGAGGAAGAAAAGAGATTGAGAAGAAACAAGCCAAGTAAGAGAGAAGAAGAAAGAAAGGGAAAAAATAGTACTGCCAAGAGTCACATAGCAGCAGCTCCCAGGAGAGAAAGGCTGAACTAAAATGGAGCCCCTCTGTGCCTGTATTTATATGCCCTGGCCGCTGTGGCCACTCCCTCCCAGGTGGGACAAACAGTTCATGGACCACTCGGTGCCCTCCTGGCTGGAGGGAGGGGTGAGTCAGGCAATCAGAGGCTCCAGGGGCATGGTGTGGGTGGGCCACCAGGCAGCCTTATTGTCTGGCAGGCTCTTGCCACAGGGCTCCTGTGACACCATGTTGGCTGCAGGTGATGTGCCTGGCGCCTTCTCCCCATACACTCACAGAAGCTGGTTGATTCGACCCAATAATTATGTAGTGAGGTACGAATCCAGTCCCTCACGCACAGTAAAGAACTTTTTCCCAAGAGCTAATCTAAACCTGCCCTCTGTCAGTTTAAAGCCATTCCCCCTTTTTCTGTCACTCCATGCTCTTGAAGAAGTCCCTCTCCATCTTTCTTGTAGGTTTCCTTCAGGTACTGAAAGGCAACAATTAGGTCACCCCGGAGCCTTCCCTTCTCCAGGCTGAACAATCCCAATCCTCTCAGCCTTTCCTCACAGCAGAGCTGCTCCATCCCTCTGATCATCTTGGTGGCCTCCACTGGACTCGCTCCAACAGGTCCATGTCTTTTTTCCTCTGCTGGGAACCCAGAGCTGCTCTGGTTCTTACAGACCTGTGAAGGCAGCAGCTGTGTCCTCTCCAGCTTGCAAAGAGGGAGTCAGCGTCAGAAGCACCACCACCAACGTATGGCTTTGTCATAGGAAACCTTTGAAGCTTTATACAGCATAATTCTGACACAGGACAGACAGAGAGGACTGACAACCCCAGCCTAAATGTTTCAAGTTTGACCAACAGAAAGAAATTCAAATTTGGGTCTTTTGTGTACAAGTATTGGACTTAAATATAAGGAATATTATTGCAATTTCTAATTGCAGATTGAAGAAGAAATTTTCTCAGTCGTCCAGCATGTATGGATTTCTTACCTTTTCTCTTTTTTTAACAGGTATTAGGGATATTTCATCACACACCACTTACCTTTTTTTTTGTTGCACAAAACTATTCGAGCAAAAGTAAAATTTAACTGCTTTATGCTTCAGTATGTAAAACACCAGAAATACACTAGTTCATATATCTTTCACCTATTTTGCATAGCTGCTTCTCTGAAAGGAGAAAAATGTCCAAGTTTCTCCTTCTGACAGTGTCCATCTTTTCTCAGGGAATGAAAACTCTGCATATTTTATTTTGGCAAAATGAAGCTGGGAACTGAACAGTAGAAATCCCCCCACGTATGTGAAAAGAAATTCACAGCTCGCTGCATTTTTATTGCAATAACACAGAAACTCCATATGTTTTTAAATTTCAAGTTTGCCTGTTCCCTTAATGAGAGCAATAAACTCATCTATTTCTGAGATGATCATAGAGGAGCAAATCAAGCATTTCTCAGCTCAGAGTGACATGAGCACTGACGTCTGCTCTGCCTGGTAGAAGTTCTACTGGGAACCAAGGAATAGACAAAAAGTGGGAACAGTAGAGGCAGATTTATAACCTTTCTTTGCAAGGGAAGTCAAAGAGTTTAACATGTTCAGTTTTGGGTCTCTTATGACAAGAGAGACATTGAGGGGCTGGAGTGTGTCCAGAGAAGGCAACGGAGCTGGGGAAGGGTCTAGAGAACCAAGAGCGACTGAGGGAGCTGGGAGGGCTCAGCCTGGAGAAAAAGAGGCTCAGGGGGGACCTTCTGGCTCTGCAACTCCCTTGACAGGAGGGGGGAGCTGGGAGGGGGTCGGGATCTGCTCCCAGGGAACAAGGGACAAGAGGAAACAGCCTCAAGTTGAACCAGGGGAGGTTTAGGTTGAATAATAGGGAAAATTTCTTCACAGAAAAGGGTTGGTTGTTCAGCCCTGGCACAGCTGCCGAGGGCAGTGGTGTAATCACCATCCCTGAAGGGATTTAAAAGCCATGTGGATGTGGCACTTGGAGACATGGGTTAGTGGTGGCCTTGGCAGTGTGGGGAGAATTGTTGTACTTAATGGTCACAGAGGTCTTTTCCAACGTAAATGATTCTGTGCCTGTATGAAAGAATGCAAAGTTGCCACTCCACACTGTCTCTGGGAAATCTCTTCCAGTGCTTGATCACCTGCACAGTACAGAAATTCTTCCTCATGTTCAGGTCTACTTGCCCTTGTTCAATTTCAGAAGGTTTTTCTCTGCCCATCTCTGAAAACAACCGAGGCCCCTATGAAGGGCAGCACAACTGGGGTATTGGCCACTCCTCCCAGTTTTGAATCAACATAATTCACAACTGGTGAAGAGAACCCAAGGCCAGAGCGATGCTGGTCCAGTGTGGGTATGGACAGTTATCTGCACAAGGTCCCTCAGAGCCATCAGCAGCACTGGCAGCAATTGCTGAGCACAGAACAAACAGCTAAGGCACCCAGACTGTTTGGCTGCAGTGGAGCCCAGGCTGGCTTACAAAATCCCTCTGACTAACAGATGAAGTTAAACCCTGCTGAACTCTGCCTTGCAACGGCAAAGCTGACTATTAACCCCCACAGGCTTTACTCAGCTCTAGCACAGTATTTTCTGTCAGTACTTGCAGCTGATCACAGAGAAAGTTTAATTGCTGCATGATGTGGATGGTCACTACAGGCTCTGCACATTCTGGATGACAGAGTCACTTCCATAAAGTAAAATTATTTCATCAAAATGTTAGATAAAAGGTAATATATATCTATTCATCGTTAAGGTATTGGCAGAGCAACTGACAGCTCAGTTTCACATCCATCAAATTCCACTTGGCATGTACGTGCAGTGTTTGTTTAAAACTGCAAATCAATTGCAATCCTTTCTATAAGCAAAGCAAAAAATATATCCCACTGGAGTTGGGAAAAAATGTCCTAAGTGAAGGCTGTACAACCAAACTCTGAAGTCAATGCAGTTGACTCCATTCCGACTCTTTCTAAAATTGGTTTGTACCTGGAGAGAGGAAGGTACATTTTGCTTATATTTTAGGTCCTTGTTTGTGATCAGACTTCCCAAATCTGTTTCTAATGGAGACAGAGTCATATGGAACTTAATCCTGTGAATGTAGTCTTGCATTTCTTCCCCCCTGGCCCAGCTCTGGTCCAGAAGCTCCCTGGAGTGTTTATGGCCATAGGAAGGATGGCAGTGATCCAGTGATACCAGCTCTGCCAGAGGAACATCCTGCCAAGCTGCTGATCTCCGCTGAACAGATGTGGACTTGCAGCCACCAGAGGGTGCAAGGAAAAAAATTCAGTCAGGTCTTCATATTTAGGGGAAAATATCTCAAAATACATGTGAATGAAGATTTGGGACAAAGGGAAGGATAAGCTATTGCCAGCCTTTCTCATTAAAACAAGCAATATTTTTAAAAGTGTCTCAGTTCTAGTGGGAGGATATTAAAGGACGAAAATGTGGAATTCTTCTAGCTTATTTTCTGACCCTAAGGCCCTCATTTTATCTTGACTTATTTCTCAAGAATTTAATTGTAGACAACTAATTGTAAACTATGGAATTTTGGAACAACCCAACATTAGAACTGAAGTCCCAGGAGTCAAAACTTGCTCCCAAGATGTCATGAGACTTCCAAGAACACAAACAGGATCACATTTCAAGAATTAACTGCCATCCAGAAAAGAGAAGAGGAGAAAATTGCTTAATAACACATCTGGATTTGACACTTGCTTTAAGTACTGTAGGGAAAAGAGAGAAACCCTCATGGTTTTCCTACCCAGGAAATAACTAGTCTAACACGATCTTATTCTACCAGAGAAATAGCAGTTCACTTGGAAATAATGGAATACAACTAGAATTCTGACAAGTAGTTAATTTTTCACTGTGTCGAGGAAGGTTTTAGTTCATTTGCAAAATTCAAGTACTTCATTACCAGCCTGAGTTAATCACTGATTTAATTTTTCTTATAAAAATAAAATAAAATCAGTGATTTCAGGTGTTCCTAGGTTCCTTTTACACCAGAAAAATTAACTTGTCCCTGAGGAAGAATAGCTAAGATTAGTGAATTCTGGAGTTCAGCTGGTTTCTGCCTTCAGAAAAGCAAGTTTCCATTCAATAGGTCATGCTGGGCTTCTGTAGCTGATGGTTTGGGTGCCTCGGTGTTACTGAACTACCTGGCGTGTGGCCTTGGATGAAATAACCAGAGCACAAAGCCCTTGACTGTATTTCACTCCTCAGTGCTGCTGGACATGTGTTTACGTTGCAGCAGCTGCGAATCTGGTGCACGTTCTTTTTGGCATCTTTCCTCCGTGCTTTTTACAGGAGGAGGAAAGGACAGAAAGATCTGCAGATGGGGTGAAAGCAGATCCCTGGTCACGAGAAGATAACTTCTTCTTCAAGGCATCGACATATCTGACATTTATAAAGCGTCACATACCCTCAACCTCCTTCAACAAATTGCCGTCTCGTGGGAAAGCCATTCACTCTTCACCTCTTAGAAGAGAGATGATGCTCACGTGGGGTTAGGATCACAAGGATCTCTGTCTTCATCAGAAAACAATTAGGCACACCAAAGTTTTTTTCAAGCCTTTGGGCATGCTGGTGATCTATTTGGGACTGGGCAAAACGAAACCATTCACACCACAAGGACACTTTCCCCACAGCTCCCATGAGGGCAGACGGCAAGATAACGCATCCCATGTGTCACCCACAAAGCCACACTGTATCTGTGACAGCAAAGAGAGAGCCCTTATGGGTACCAGGGGCACCCCAAAGGTGAACAAAGGAGTGGAGAAGGGCTGCATGGTGTGCAAAATCTTAAAATTATTTAAGTTGGAAGAGCTCTCTAAGATCAGAATCCAGCCATTCCCCCAGCGCTGCCAAGGC
>VZRE01011333.1:7503-85259 GCA_013396775.1 Cephalopterus ornatus
GGGGAGCTCCGCGGGTGCCGGCCGGGGGAGCCGAGGGAGGGCTGGAGGGACTCCGAGGAACCGGCGGGGGGCGGCGAGGCCGCGCTGTTGCGTGCGGGGAGTGGGCGGGCGGGGGCTGCGGGGCTGCGGCGGGCAGCGGGGAGGCGGCCGCGGGCGGGGGCTGCGCCCGCCGAACCCCCTCCGGGCACAGCGTGTGTCCCCGCTCCGGAGGGGTCTGTCGCGGTGGTGCCGGCGGGATGTGGGTGAAGCTGCCCCGTCCCCCCGCGCCTTCTGCACCGCCGCCCGGCCGGGGCACATCTTCTGAGCGCCTCAGCCTGGCGGCACGGGCTGCGGCTCCGCTCGTTATTTTGTATTTATGCCCCTGGATTTGGCGTAGTTTAAGACTCGTTTTCCTGTGTACGTACGAGGGAGTGAGGATATTTGTAATTAAAGTTTTATGACCACATGCACACGAGCCCCCCGTGTGCTGCATGGTACACGATTAGGAAATCACAGGTGATGGCGAGGACCCTGAAAATGCAATCATGGCTTTTGGGGAACTTCTGATACATGGGGTTGATGGATCGTTATCCCGGTACACGTGTAACCAGTGTCATTTGGGGGTAACAGGTCTGATGCTCCGGATCCTCAGCCACCTCGCTCGGGCCAAACTTCCTCTGGTTGTAGTTGTGGTTTTGCCTGTTAAAGAGCTATCTAAGGATCTTGCCAACATTAGAATAATTTAAACTGTTGCCTTAATGATAGAGGGAAGCAGAAATTTGTCAGGCAACAAGGTACATGTTGAGTTGAATACAGTCCTTCAGACCTTACTTAGTTAATTTACAGTGTTGCATTTCCTTCACTTTTGTCAGTCAACAGCTGGTTTTAGCATTTGTAAAATATTGGTGAAAATATGGATGGACAGTTGCAGCTGCCACAGTTGTGTTTTTTTTTTTTTTCTGTAGCATCAAAATAGCTCTATTTTGCTGTTCTTTTAGACTGCTAACCTTGTGGTTTACTTTAGTCTGTAGCTTTCTACTAAGAAGTAATGAGTTGGGAAGTGTTCTAGGAGTAACTGATCAAAACCATGGACTTATTATATTTTACAATGCCCAGTCAAGTTTGAGGTGCTAATACATGATGGTATTTCTTACTGTGGGTCTGCGCTGTAGTGTTGTGGGTGAGATGTGGTGCATACTACAGGGAAGAGTAAAGTGGGCATCTTCACTCATCCCCTCCTGGTGGCTTTGGGCAATATTAAGAATTACCCCCCAGCCCCAGTACCCTGTACCTATCCAGCTTTCTTTGTCAAGGGCTCTTCGGGGGGTGTGTGGATCTGCTTATGTAGATTGGTTTAATTTCTAGCAGTATTTTGGTGTCTGCATGTTAAAATTTAACCTTTAAACAGACTTCTTTGTAGTAACCATATTTTGAGAACAGGATGAAAGGATGTGCTTTAATGCTAAGTCATTGGAGTGTAGAGATTAAACTGAGGGTAAGAGTGTTTGAGCTGCAGTTTTTGTTCTGTTACTCACTTCCCGTTTGACCTTTGTCAGGTCTCATAGGTCATAGCCTTCAAAAAACCCCTCTCTTATTGCTGCTCACCTGGATCTGCTCCTTCGAGGTGTGGGTGTCTGAAGTCTCCAGCATTAGAAATGGATGAACACTTTAAAATATGAACCCTAATGTTATGTTTCCATCTCTGAGTCTGAAAATCTGCTTCATGAGTCCACGTGCCACCCAGTGTGGAGGGAAGTGTCCTCAGTGAAATGGAGGATATCTTAACTCTTTGAAGAAGCATTTCCAGCCCTTTCAGGCAGATAGAGCCTTGGAAGGAGCTGACATCTTGATGCTTTGTGGAGGCTGGGGTCCTAAGCCTTTTCTCTTCCTAAGGCTTGCTGGAGTAAGAACACAAGCTGAGGTCTGGCAGTTCCCTCCCACTTCTTCTGTGTGGGACAGCAAAGGGAATCAAGTGGGTCTCTCCACACTGATGCCTCAGGAGGAAGTCCCTTGCTAGATGCAAGCACTTGGAGATGTTTGTGGGAGAGGAGAAACTGAAAGGCAGAGGCTGCAGGTTGAGGTAAAGTAGCAGAGACAGCAGCAATACCTTTCCTTCTGCAAGGAGATATGATTTTATGAAAAAGACTGTGGCCAGCTTGCTTCTGGGTTCCCAAGCAGAGACAGAAAGACTAGAATTAGGCATTACCCATGGGAGAGGAAGCCTTGAGAGAACAGTTCACATCGGGCTGGACTTTTCCCCCGGGCTTCGCTTACCTGGGTGCTCCGGGAGCATGCAGCCTGGCTCCTGACCAAGCGGTTGCTCAGGGAGCCGGCCGCGCTGGCTGCCTGCCATGGGGCTGCCGCGGCTTGGGACAGGCTTCTCACTGGGCAAGCCACTTCTACCGAGGAGCTTTTGTTTCCTGATAGGAAAATTAAAATTCCTGGGGGAAAACATGCCGATTCTGCAGAAAGAGCTCTTTCTGATGAAGAGTCTCTCCAACCAGTCACGTTTCTGACTTGCACACCCTTCTGCCCTGCAGGCAGAACGCTGTGGCCTGGGCTAAACATCCAGGCTTAATAAATGGTGTGTTGTTTGCACTAACGTCTTCTGACTACCGGATGAAAATTGTGCAGAAAAGCCTTATACAGAGCACTATAATTAAAAGCCTTAGAAGTAGCCTATTATCTTCAATTTTAGCCTTCACACTTAAGCATATACAAGGGCAAAGTGTATGTGTCTGGAGAAGGTGGAGACTTGCCTTTTACGGATGCCAGTTGTAGGAGTGGAAATAGGTTAATGTGTTTAAAAGATTTCTTTCTTATTCCCTTTCAATGGGGGCTGGGGAGTGAAACTTACTGAAGGTGCCAAATTGGCTCTTCTAGGTGAACTCTCTGTTTATCTCTCAATTACATCAGTGTCAGTAGTTGTATATTCCCTTCTGGCCAGGGTGAAATTGTTCAGGGGAAAAGCTGGTTTGTTTCATACTTGGCAGAAACTGTATACATGTGTATGCATGCACCTACTATAACATTAGGGCAACTCATGTAACTTCGATGTTGGCACCATGAAGTGGCTACATTGTCACTGGGACTTGGACCGAGACCAACATTGCCTTCCGTAGCATCCGCTGCAGAGCTGTCAGGTGTTACTATCTAGAAGTCTGCTTGGTTTGTTTTGCAGCTTAAATGCTCAGAGTGCAAAATGTGCGAACAGTTTGCTCTTCCGTTACCTGACCCATTTAGCCTCCCTGATATTAACAACAGGCCAAAATTCGTGTAATGCAAGGAGCCAATTTGCTTTAGCAAGCTTTTCAGGTACGAATAATAGCTAGTGAGGAATCTGTTGTATTTTCCCAGAGTAGGACTAAGCAATGCTGGAGATTGTCTCGGGAATGCTTTTGATGCGTAAGTAGTCCTGGAAAGAAATATCAAATTTTGTTTAGAATTCTGGTACGTAGAATTGATAATTCTATCACAGTAGACATAAATTATTGTGTGGATGGCATACTTAGAAAAGCTGTACATGTGTTAGGTTGCGTTTAATACTGCTGCCTGTGAATGAGACTCCCGTGAGTGCAAGCAGTTGAACAACACAGCTCTGAGTCCTTCTGAAAATGCAACAGTGGAATCCTTCTTGTGTTGGCACCGAAAGTACTTAATTAAGGTATTTTGTTTTGTTTCAGAAAGTGTCAGGGATGTTATTGGGAGGAAAATTAAAATTTCTGTCAAGAAGAAAGTAAAGCTGGAAACCAAGGGAGATAAAGTGGATAACAAAATATTGGTAAGTACAGTAGAATGACTGATTGCATACGTGAAGGAAAAGCCAGTATCTTTTAAGAAGGCACGAATTCTTCTCTGGAAGGATTCTTTGAACTTTGTGTGTGCTGTAAGATATCCATTTAATTTAGTTTCTTGCTTTCTTGACAGCCTGCATAGCAAGTTGATGTGCAGTTGTGCATGTGTACACACACATGTTTATCACCGAGTTGTTTTTCAGAGTTTAAGGTATTGTGTTGTGGACTGATGATCAAGCAAGCTATTATCAGAACATGTTCTAAAATAATTTGCTGCCTTTGCTAGTTAGGTTTCCTGTTTATATCCATAGGAGTTTTAAGTGGACAAGAAATGCAAAATTACCTTTTGAGAATCTTCTGAAACTGTTATGCAGTGAAGAATAAGAGTAAAACTGTTGGGCTTTTTGAACTTAAGTGACTATTCATACTTTTTAATATTTTCTCTTAAGAATCTGTGTTTTAAAAGAAATGCGTAATGTGTAGGATTACTCTTTCTTAAACTATAGTGGAGGAAAGTGTCAAATTAATCTCACTTAAGTATGCTTTCCTGTTTTCTCAAGAATAGTTTTGCTGGCCTCTCTTGATAGGAAAAAAGCTGTGGTAATAAGCCACTATGTTTGTATACTATCTTGAATATGCAAAAAGACATGGAACTGTACTTCTTCATTCTTTTGATACCTCTCTGTTAGGAAAACTTAGAGTAACAAACACAAATAAGTACAGTGCTGCTATAATATTTTGCAAGGAATTTGAGACTTGATGCCTTGTGTCAGTGATGTTGCATATTTGAAAGCTTCATTGCCAAAGCTGTTGTTACAGATATTAGGTACATTCCCCATGCAGATATTCTATTTTGTCTTTCAAAACCTCAACTTCTTAATCACTTCTGAATTATATTCTTAAAGTACATGTTGCTTATCCCTAGGCAGTAACACTGTAGATAATGGCTCACTTTTCAGTGAGAGCTGCTACTTAAGGAATTTGAAATATTTTCTGCATAATATCTATCCATGTTATATGTAGCTCCTAGGTTTACAGTTTCTGTACTGGAAATAAATTGAAAATGTGAATGTTGATTGATTGTCTCTATTTATTTGAAAGCCATGTTTATAGGGAAGGCTGACAGTTTTCACTGAAGTGGTTACACTTGATTGACTTTTTGACTTACAAAGAATCATTGCTATTGTCAATAGTGAAATATATTGTGGAAATACTGAAATACTGTTCTGAACTGGTGGGACTAAGAGAATGTCAAGCTTTGAATTATCAGTGAAGTTTCTGAGGGATGTACTACTCAGCATAAATGTGATGACTCAAGAGTTTTGTCTCTTTAATCTCCTAAGATCTCAGGTGAGGGACTTTCACCTTTTATGACTGAAGAGGTACTGAAAGGGATTGAACCTTTTTAAGGGGTTCATGAGTTAGTGAGCACTTCTTATGTGCATGCACGTAGTCTTCAGTGTATGGGATAAGTCTTACAAGGGTGTTGTTGCTGGATGTTGTCTGGTAGAACCATTTGTTCTTCAATGCAGAAATGCAGGGGATTTTTACTGGTGGAATAAAGAAAAAGGATTCTTTTTATTGTTAGAGAAATTGATTATTGACTGCTGGGGTTGGATTTTGTTTTCTTTTGCCATAGAAGAAAACTGCCCTGTGTGAAGTGGTAAGAATCACTAATGACACTTTTTTTTTTTTTTAAACACATGCAATCAGAGAAACATTGTATCTTTATATGGAATTGTTTTTGTGTTTTCCCCAAAAGTGCTGAATGTTCTTTGCTGTGGCAGAGGCCAGTAGAGATTTCAGTTCACTTTGAGTATGCAAAGTTCTCTGAAATGCAGAATGCTCTGAAAAAAATGACACCAGTGACACCTTGATACCTCAAATTAGTGGAGACTTTTTGGCTTTAGTGTGTCTACACAGTCTCACTTCTTACTGTGAGGTAGAGGACATACACCCTCCTCTCCTCCAAAGAGTTATGATGAAAATAACTAACCCTGTTTCAGAAGTATGTGAGTGTTTAATGCTAAATGCCACAGGAAATCTGCCAACAAAATTAAGAATTTTTGTACTTCAAGCTGGGACTTAACAGTACTCAGTAAATAATGCATACGGCCATGTTATGACCAGAGTGGGTAAAACTGAATACTGAGTTGTTATGTCTTGGGTGAGCCTGTCAAATGGAATGGTGAATGAAGTGTTGGCAGCAAAAGCAATTCAGTAATTAAAGACTATGTCCTTAAGTGAATGCACCACAGGGCTCAAATGTGATTGCATGGGCAGTCTTCGTGCCAGAGCTCCTCGACTCCTGAGAGCTTAGTTTTGAAACGTTAATCTTCTGAGCACTGTCTCTTGAGTGCACATGTGGCAATGAATTGTTTTGAGATTTTGAGTTGAATTTTATTAGTA
This sequence comes from Cephalopterus ornatus, assembly GCA_013396775.1. Classification (NCBI taxonomy): domain Eukaryota; kingdom Metazoa; phylum Chordata; class Aves; order Passeriformes; family Cotingidae; genus Cephalopterus; species Cephalopterus ornatus. The sequence goes on from VZRE01011333.1 coordinate 13,686, forward strand.
GTTGGGTGTTTACAAGAAATTAGGTGGCATGCCTTGGGTCCACCACTTAATAAGCAGAAAATACCAGTTGCTCTCATCTAGCTAACCCCAGAGCCATTGTAAAATGTGCTCATGGTTTTAGAGGAGGTTGATCACAGAGGTTGGCACTGAGCCCTGACACCTAAATCTGTGCTTTAATTAAATGATTCTCCTCCTTCCTTCCTAGGGAAATCCAGCAAAATCAGTACCACTTTGAGAAAGAGAGATTATTTAAAAATGACTGCGCTTGGCAGGTAACTATAAAAGCACTTGACCTCTGGCCCTGTTGTTCACAGTGTATGCAAGGTACAGAGTACTAGAATATGGATGTAAATCTCTACTACTTAAGTCACTCTGCTACAGGAAATTCCTCTGATAATTAAGAGGGAAATTAGAATCTGAGACTAAAGAAAAAACAGTGCAAAACCCCTGGTGTTGCTTGGAATAGGGTCTTAATATTAAACTGTTGAAGCTGGTGGATAAAATCTGTGCTTGCCTTAGGATGCTCTAGAATCTCAGCCTTGGGTGCCAGATTTTGGAAATTATGTCTAGGAATTTTAGTGTAAAACAGATTTTTTCAGTCTGCACCATGAATTTGCTGCGTCAGTAATCTCAGTTTGTAGTTATTTAGATTTTCAATTAGTCATAATGATGCAAACCAGTAAACATCATGAGCTGCTCAACTGCCTCTGGTCTGCTGGCACCAGATCTCAGGTGTTCAGGCAGCAAAGTGGTATCCAACCCTGAAAAGGCAATAACTAGCTTGAATGGATAGAAAATCAGACCTGAAGTAATTAAGGCCAAACCCCAGTCCCATCCAGGTCATCTGGGTTCTTTGGCAGAGCAAAGCTGCCATTAGGGAGAGTGAGGAAACACCCAGGCATAGAGGAGACCTTGAAAGGTGAAGAGCTGTCCCACAGGGTAAGAGGAATAGGCATCGTGGGGCTCCCTAGTAGGTTGCAGTGCCACTGTGGGCCAGGGAGACACATAGCAGGACTAGAGATGGTAGCTGGGGCAGCTGAGCTCCACTGGTCACCAGCAGCACTGCAGTGCCAAGGCAGACCAGAGGTCAAGCCAGGCAATTGGGTTGGTGGGGCAGGCTCAGCTGAGCAAATGACCGAGTGCAGGGATAGTTGTAATGTTGCTCAGACTGGAGTTGAGTGCCGGAGCTCCGAAGCAATGTGTGGAGTCCTGGTCAAGACTTCTTCCTACTTTTGCGGTCACATACACGCACCGTGTTCTGGCAGAGCGGTTGAGCTGGCTGCCCTGGCTGGCTCCGTGTGGCCCTGAGCCGGAGGCAGAGCACTGCCACAGGAGAGGACCCAACTGTGTTTGGCTCCAATCATCCTTGGCTTCAATGATTCTTGCAACAATAGTCTTATTGGGTTAAAATAGATAAAGACATCAGTATTTTCTAATCAGTGGAGGATTGCTTTGGTTTTGTGTGATTTGTTTTGTTTAAACCTGGTTTCTTATGAGGACAAGGTTAAGGCATCATGCTGAGTGCCTGTGTTGTACCTCCTCACACTGATAACTTCTGACCTTCTCTCCAGTTTCAGCTTAAGCTGATGGGTATGTAGAGGTCTCAGTAGTGATGATGATAGAGTCGGTTGGGGTTTGGGGGGAGGCAGTCAGGAAAAGAAGATAAACTTTACACACCTTCTCTCTCCTCTGAGGCCTCCACGTTTTGCCACCATAAGGGATCAGGCAGAATGCCCTGTGTGTGTCTGTGAGATATTTCAGTTGTTGCTTTTTCGTTTGGTTGTGGTTTTTTAGGTGTTGTTTTCCTTTTATTTTCTTTTTAAATCCAGAGGCCTCAGTGATTATCAGAAGAATGTCACCTACAAAAACGCTGATAGTGAACTGGGCATTTTAGTTTTGTGGCTCTGCTTTTCTCTCCTCGAAATAGCCAAGATATATAATTTTGCTGATTATTTCCCACTGCCATTGCTTTCTCTCAGATTTGTTGTAATTAATAGCAGCTATTGAGAAGTTGAAATGTGAGATAAATGCAGTATGTTAAATAAGTCTGACCAACTCCTTATGAAATACTGGTGTTTTCAGGAGTAATTCATGACAGGCCAGAATTCAGGATTGATCTTACTTTTAGTTTTCTACAAATTAAGAAAAGAGAAAGCTCCTTGTCTAGTTGCCTTTGAGGTTGGTTTTCCTTTCCAAAATAATGTTAATTTAGACATAAAAGATAAGGAAATATTGCAAATGGCCATGCTCTCTATATGTCTAGTCTGGGATTTTTTGCTTTGTTGTTTGGCTTACTTTGGTGGTTGGTGTTGAGGTTTTTGTTTCGTTTTTTTTCCTAACCTTAAGTCTATAGAATAGTGTGATGTGATGTAGTGACCAAAAGCACTTTATTAGGAAGTCCCACTGAGGAGTCTCTGTTACACTTCTGCCCCCAGTCCTTTACATTCTCTTTGTTAAAATATCACAGTGCTACTGCTGAAATCGAAACAGTTGCTTTGGCAGGTGGTTCTCCTTAAAATGTATTGTATGCCCAACATAAATTCACTGGGAGCAATTCATATGTCCTTGTCACTTTCTCTGGGACATATGCTTTCATTGGCTTTTAAAACAAAAAATTGAATTGACTCCTGTCAAATAAGTTTATGTTTGTTCTGTGCACATGGTCTCAGACTTCATGTTCTGCTTCTAAAGACTCCTTAAAAAGACTGACATTTTATTTAAAAAAATCTGTGTTTACTTTTAAAAGGAGCAAATATGGCCATTTTGTGTGCTGTCCATGTGTCTTCTGAATATTGCTCAAACAACCTGGCTGACTCTACTGAAGCAACTGAGAAAAGCTTTTATGAGCTCCTGTGCCTCTTCAGCTGTAAAGGTGGCAGTCTCCAGGTGGAGGCAGCAATATTTTGCACTGCCAAAACTATTTTGGGATTAAAATCTTTGGTGCTTGTTTTACATTGCTTATCTTTTGTCTTGATCCATCCACGATATTCTGTTCAAATAGAGATGAATTTCACATCCTGCCTTAAAAATGTGCACTTCTATTAAACTGCTAAGAGCATGAAGCTTCCAGGGTTGTTCAAGGTTAGTTTTACATAAAATGTGTGCAATCTCACACGTTATATCATGACAGCTGGTGTGTGATAATGATGTTAAATACGGACGTTCTTTTAAAATAATGGTGTTTCCTCTTCCCTGCCCAGAACATCGACTGTTATGACATATATCTTAAGTGTGTCTTTATGAAGATGAAAGGAGGTAGGTGTTGGTACCTCCCTCATATCAGGAAATCTAAATGAGGTGAGGTAGAGTAATCAAAAAATACTTACATGTGAAAACATATTTTAATACATTAATTCTGTCATGCAGTTGTATATATTTCCAAAGTAGGAAATGTTTAAAAAAATACTTATGTGCAAGTTTCGCTGAAATTTACATTTCTGTTATACATTGATCCATAAGGTTACTTTTAAATGGTGGGAAGACTTAAAACCTGGCATTCTGGAGTACTGTGTCTGCCTGTGGGGCCTGCAATATGAGAAGGACATGGACTTGTTAGATCGAGTCCAGAGGAGGGTCACGAAGATGATCAGAGGGCTGGAGCGCCTCTCCTGTGTAGATGGGCTGAGAGGGTTGGTGTTATTCAGGCTGGAGAAGGGAAGGCTCCAGGGAGACCTCATTGCAAACTTCCAGTACTTAAAGGGTATAAGAAAAAATGGGGTCAAATTTTTTAGCAGGTTCTGTTGTGGTAGGACAAGGGAGAATGGTTTTAAACTAAAAGAGAGTTGATTTAGACTAAATGCAAGGAAGAAGTTTTTTACAATGAGGGTGGTGAGACACTGGAAGAAGTTGCCCAGGGAAGTTGTGAATGTCCCATCCCTGGAAGTGTTCAAGGAGAGGTTGGAGGGGGCTTTGAGCAACCTCGTCTGGTGGAAGGTGTCCCTGCCCATGGCAGGGTGTTGGAACTCAATGGTCTTTAGGTTCCTTCCAACCCAAACCATTCTATGATTCAATGATTTTGATACTGCGATATTTGAACATGCAAGTGTTGAAATCCAAGATTATTTCTTGCACATTGAGAATGTAGTATATTTTTTGCATGCTTGGTTGCTCTCCCTTTCTTTAGTTTTGGGCAACTGGTACAGGCAGGGAAAGGTAAGAAAAGGGAACTCCTCTTCTGGTGCCCTGAAAGTACCTGCTGTTGTCCTGGCTCATGTACTTTCCATTTGCACACCCACCTGCAGGCGTGTGTCCTTATCTATGTTCTGGAAGGAGGAAATGTAAACATTATCTCACTCTTAGCAGGTTCTGGTTTTCTGTTCACAGTTCTAACAGTTATCAGAGTAAAAAAAAGTGGTGAGAGGCAGGAATCCACTATGGCTCTGAATTGATCATGTAATCTTTCCTTCTGTCAATTTTTCATAACCTAATTAGAAAACACTTCCTTTTTAAACTGCCTCACTCTTTCCACTTCTTTTGCTGAATATATAGTGTATCAAAGGAGTTTGCTAATATACTTTTGCTTTGAGAAGGGCTGACTTCCCGCCACCATTATTTGTGAAATAGAGCCTTCCTAAGCAAGGATTTGCATTGAAGTCTCTGCATAAAAGAGGCAGAAGACTGATTATTACGTATGATTTCCCTAAAGCTGGAAATAAAAAATAGAAAGTGAGCATTAGGGTCAACTTCTTGTCTCAGTCACTCTTTGCAACTGATGGGTTTTTCCTCCCAGCGATGAGAAGACTTGGAGGGGAACAGAATATGTGTCATTCGGTAGACCAATATAAATGCAAAAATATTTGTGTGGGTTTTTTTTTTTTTTCTCTTAGAAATTGTTTTATCTGCTTGACTTTAAGAAAAGAATTCTCATGTAGGGATTGTGGTTTACTTCAGTGTAAGTAGTGTAGAGGAGGACACAGTAAGCTTGAAAAAGCAAGGGCTGCTAATTGAAAAGTTAGTGCAGTGTACTGTGAAAAATGCTTTTTGTTGCTTGGAGCCCCTCTCTTCAGCTATTGTAATGGAAAATTGGTGAATGTCACTGTCTTGTCTGATTATTAAAATATTTACTTTAGCTCACCTATAACTCTGCTTCATTTTTTTCTCGTGGTGGTAATTTAATTCTGTGTAAAGTAATTACGGGTGCAGGATGTAAAATTATTCTTTAAATATAACTGCTGCTAACTGTGATCCGTACTGCTACCTGAGTCCCCAGGCTGATTTCTGCCCTTGTTCCTGTCTCATCTCTCTTCCTGTTTCTGAAAACACCCACTCCATGTCAACTCATGAATGATATATTTTTCGTAGCGTTAGCTTCCCTCATTGGATCATTTAAGATGACAAACTGTTAGGATGCAAAATGTAATCATAAGACCCAGAGTCTGATAACCCAACACTCCTGAAACAGACCTAACCAAATTAATTGGCCTGCTGGGTGAGGGAAGAGATACTCTACTCCTATTCAACTCCCTGAGCCAGGGTAAGAGCCAAACAGCTGTGGGATGGGATTTTTAACGTTAGCAAAACAAAATAAGTTTCGACTGGTTACAACAAAGTTTAGAGAAGGAGTCACATTGCTGATGTTGAGAGTGGGAGAGGTGGTTTCCTGCCCTATGGGGACCAGGGCAGTGGCTTCATGGAGGGAGAAATGGATAGGTGGAGTTTTAGGAAAGAGGAAGGCTTCCCTCCTCAACCAAACAGTATTTGCTCATTGCTGTATTACTGTCACTCTTTGTGAACTTTTCAAATGAATCCTGACAGCGCTCACTCCTCTGATCAGGTAAAAGTTAAAAGGGTTTGTGTGTCCTGTGAGGCTGCTGCAAAGGTGCTCGCAGGATAGGAGCTGTGAGCAAGTGAGAAGCAGCTTTTTTTTTTGGACAGGTTATCCTTCTGGATCTTCTTCGCAAAGTGACCCTTATAAATATAAATACAAGAATTGCGGTCTGGGCTTGCAGGTGCAGATGTTGTGCAGCTTATTCTCTTGGCTGACAAGTGGCGTTTGTATCCCTGCATACAGTAGAAGGCCTGCGTGACAGCAGGGTGGGCTCAGAAAGTGTGTATGTTCCTCTGAGGACTTTTGTCCTCCATTGCGTTTTTAAGTGGTGCTTGTTTCTGTGCTTTTCAGATAGTTGATAAAACTAGATTTTAATTTTTTCACCTTTCCACAGTTGAAGAAGCAGTTAGCAGCTTACTGCCTGTGAGGTGGACAGTGGTCTGTTTGGGATGTCTGGAAGCACTCTTAATAGCCAGAGCTTAGGAGGCTGAGGTCATTTGGAGCAAGCCAGTTCCTTTTTGTGCTTCAAAGAGGCTGATGGAGTAGGCACTTCAGTTACACATCTCTTTATCTGAACACGTCCCCAGTTCTCTGATTGAACAACAATCAATCTTCCCCTTGTACCTCAGACTTTGACAAAGCACTGCTTTTGTAGAGATCAGTGAACTTTTGCAGATTTGAGCCAGGTTATAGGCACCTACTTATTCTTAGGGCCTGGGAGCAAGACAAGAGGATGAGATAGCTGCTGCAGAGCAGTTTCTACTCAGATTTGATTAGAGGAAGTGAATGGCTGTTGACTCTGATCTGAATTGGGAGACAGGGCACTGCTGTGTTTGTTCAGGGTCAACCTTTGAATGAAAAGGCTTCTCCCCCTCTGCCTTCAAGGCCATTAGCACCGAAACTATTCACACAGAACTATTGATAAAGGGAAATCCTTTCAGAGGCTCATCTCTTAATAAACACTAGAGCCTCATGCTTAAGAATGATCCCTTTTATAGCCATGCACTTGAGCTTCTGCTCCAATGTGGAGCTCAAGGAGACTTAGGTGGGGAGCAGTGAAGGTAGGTCAATACAGATGTTTTCATTTTTAGTGCAGCTGTCTTTAACTGTCAATCTTCTTTTTGGTTTTTACAATATTGCCAGTAAATATTTGAAGAGATATTAGTTTTGTTAGGTACTGATGCTTCAGTGAGTAATAATTTCTGCCATCTTGGTAAGTTTATTCATATCCCAAATCTAAAAATATGCATTTTATATTATTATTATTTTTAAAAGTGTGACATGAAAAATTAATTTTACATACAACAAGTGGTTTTCTTGACTGTGTCACTCCTCATATCTACACTTTGCAAGTGTCAGAAAAGCACAGGCTTTTCTGTTATCTCAAGAAGGTTCTGAAATCCGTGCATATTTTGTGAAGCATGTTGATATATTCTTTGTACAATTGTTGCATGCCCTATGGGTATCTTTATGCTCCATTTCATAACCTTGCTAGCTTCCTCTTTACTGCTCTCCCATATTCTCTGCCTCAGAAAGTGCCTGGAATCTTTCCTGTGTGGAGATTCCTGTGTGGACTGGGGTTTGCTTTTTAGTCTATCTCACCTTACACTAGTGTCCTCAGTTTTCCAAGAGCATATTCCCCCACTTCTGTTTCCTTTCCTTACAGAGATAATATGAATATCCCAAAATTTCACAGTATCCCAGCAAATATAGGGGATGATGGACAGAACAAAATGCTGCTATGCTAAAAAGCACTGAAGGCTGCCATAGACTTACTCTGTGTACAGTTTATCTGATCCTGCTAGCTAAGTTCTTTGCTTCCTTGTTCTCTAATTTCATCACAACCTATGATGGATCTGTGTTACTTGTGTCATGGAGGCAGTTTGGTTCATGCTGGACATAATGGTGCTGTTACTGTAATCTGGCTTTAAGTTCTTTCCACCTTTCACAAAGCAGCTTTCTTTGGTTGAAAAACAACAAAAACAACAACAACCAAAACATGTCTACCCCAAAACCACTAACAAACGCCAAACCAACAGTTAACATCTCAACAAAGTGCTGTGCAAATTATTCTTGTCCTGAGGGGAAGCAAGACAGTACGGTGGGCGCAACTGACTTGCATTGCTCTCTCCACCTCTGTAGGGACATGAGCAGCTGGGCTGAGGAAAGGGAGAAGGTGAAAAGAAAATAAGTACAGAACTAGAGTATAACATGGCGATTTAAATGCAGTTAGCTGATGTGGATAGTGCCAGAAGAGTCTAAAAGTTTGTAAAATAGCTTTAAAAGAGTTTCATCTGTGAATACAATGCTGCGTTACCCAAGTTTTGTAATCTTATCTTTGCTTTGGGAAGACATCTTCTATGAGAATTGACTCTTCTGATAGAATTGAGCTATATTTTATGTAATCTGTACTATTTCCTTGACACATGATTTCAAAGCCTTTTTTTTTACCGTGTACTTGCTTAGCTACATGATATAGGCAAACTGCAGGAGAAGCTGAAACTGACTCTCTTGGGATTCCACATAGGCATGTCAACTAAAGTTTGGAAAAGCTGCTTATCTGGAGTGTGTGTTCAGCCTTTAGCCAAATGCCAAGAAAAGCCTTCAGGAGTGACCTCATACAGGAGGGGCGTATGTTTTTTTTTTTTTCAGTTTTAAACCACTGCTTGTTTTTTTGCCTGCACTAAATACTACTAAAAATGGCTAGTTGTGCAGGTCCTAACTAACAAGTTGCATATTTAAATTAGAAGAATTTTAGTTGGCTGCAGGTTTAATGGTGACGCTGAAAACACATTTCCTTTCTGCCCTCACATTGTTAAACTATGATCCTTTTCAGCTGACAAGGATTTATGAAACTGAGTAAATGCTTATTGTAAGCCCTAGAAATACATTTCTCTGTGATAAATATTTTGAAAACATTAAGCAAAAAATGCAAAACCTGAAGATGTCAGTTTGATGTGATATTTCCACTGTAATGCTATCCTTTAAAAGTATTTCTTATAACACTATTAGACGGATCTGCTATTGTTTGTATGTGCATGAAATTGTGTGAAATTAAAATTCTGCAGGTTTTTATATGGTATTAATTTAACTCAGTGTAGCCTTGATTCAATTTTAGTAGGTCTTTGTTCAGCCTGAGTGTTTAAGTCCGCCCCAAATACATTATTCTTCTATATTTTCCATCTTTCTCTGTTTTATTTTTCTATTTTTATCTTCCATTGTTTATTTTAGAATATTTCTTATGTTGTTTTTCTTTTTGGAGTGTCTGTTTACTGTCACTGTAAAGAAAATACTGTAGACAACTGTTTGATATCAAGACTGGCCTTAAGGACTTATGCATAATTGACAGAAACATTGGCAAGTCAGCTTCTTGGCCTCCCCTTTCACCTCTTAAACTGCTCCTGTTTCCCACTGCTCTCTGGGATGTGATTCGTATGATGCTGATGGTGCCTCTCTCTTCAGCATGGAGCAGCATTAACCTTGTGTGGAAGGGGTCAGTGAATTGACATAGAGCACTATGAACCACCTTTCCTCTGCCTTCCCAGGTGCTCCTTGCTCGGAAACTAGATGTGCCTGGTGCTTGTGCTCTCTGCCTCAGAGTAAAGGCAGTGTAGTTCCTGGGAGGAGGAATGCTATCATGCTTGTACTTTGAGGTGTGCTGCAAAGAAAGCTTTTTTGTGAAGTAGCCTGTGTGTTGCAAGTCCGCAACGTGGCCATTCCTTGTGCTCATGCAGGGAAGCTGGAAGAGGCTGAAAGGGAGCTGGAAGAGGCTGGACTGTGCTGCAGGAGGAGGTGTCTCTGCTTGCACAATTCCTTCCGTAATGCTAGACCTCTCTCTTCCCAATTTGCATGGCACTGCTCAGCTTTCAGAACATGATGGGAGGAAGGGATTCACTAGTTGTACTGCTTTCAGAGCACTGAAGAATGAGAATAAGGGAGTCGAATTGCGAGACTGCTTGCTCTCATCAACCTTTTCACCATACGTGTTCTGTGAGGGGCCAGCCTCGGAAATGTTTTCCCAAGTCACCTTCACTTGTTAATTTTTTAGCTTTATTGATAGTACTTCTGACAAACCTCGGCTTGTGTAAAAGGGGACTTACAGTGTGACAGCTGGCCAAAAGAAGAGGATAACTTTCTCCACCTCCCTGTGTTACTGTTTTTGAAGTGGTAATAGCAGCTTTTTCATGAAAGATAAAGAGGAAGTGCTGGCAGAGACATGAGATTCTCAGTCAGAAGGCTGGCAGGAATTAAGCAAACTGCCTTAGTTGTTCTTGTATTTTTGTATTGTCTTCAAGTGTATTTTCCACGGACCACACAAAGGAACAGATTATAAATACTACACCAATCTCCTTGGGCATTAGTTATTGGTAAAGTAATTTGAGAACTTTTGGTAAAAGGTGTTATTTTAATATATTTATTTATTATGCCATTGTAGTTACCTTTGAAAGAAAAGTTGCTGTAGTATCACATTACGTAGGTTTTATTTCTATAGGAATAACCTTGTGGTGAATGTAGCAAATGGACAGTGGATTGCAGAAGTGTTTTAAAATATGTGGTAGACTTGCTACAGTGCACGGACATGGCTCCCCTCTCCCCCAAAGCTGTTTCAAGCTGTATATTAGCCTCGAGGTTCAGTTCTCTGAATTAATATTTGTTATAATAAAGTAGGCTGAAGAAATCCTTAAGCGTGGAGGATCCAAATGCATGTTTGTGAAGCTGAGTTGTCTGTAACATAGTGGGTTTTGCAACTTAGTGTCTTGAAGGACACTGAGTAAGTCCAGTAATCAACTGGATTCATGGGTATCGAATGACCCTCCCTCGGGGAGCAGAGAAGTTTTTATAATCGACCTTTGTATGATCTGATGGCCTTGTCTAAGAGAACAAACAAAAATACACGATCAGGTGGAATTTGTCTTGCCACATCATTTAAACTTCGGTGGTGAAAATCCATTAAACGCCAATCTGTTACATTTTAGTCTTTCTGAATAACCCATCTGTTCAGTTATGTTAAACTGTATCTACTTAAGATGTGACCAAAACATGATTTTGTTTTGTTTTTGCTGTAATCTCTTGTGATATAAGTATAGAGCACTTCCAGGTGGCTTTTTGGACCCCACACTTGCAGGGTAAAGAGTTTGGATTGGATTGCCCTGTTCAGCATTTCTTGCACAGCCTGAGGATTAGTCGATCTGTTGGTGCGTGATGGAGCCAGGCCAGTTGGACTAGGCTTTAGGTTAATGCTTAGGGCATTGTGAATGCGTTGACATGAGGAAATTTAGTAACTGGGTTACAGTAGCCTCTGGCAGTAACATTTAGCTTCTACTGTAAGAAAAATAGTCCTTTTCTAATTTTGTTTTAATTCCCCTGTAATGGAAAATCTGTCCTGAGCTGATTTTAGCATTACATGAAGGTAAAAATTCACAGTGGTTTGCAGTTATCACTATACCACTGAGTGGTAAGGTTGCTTTCAAGCATCTGTAATGGAGTTATTGATGTTTTTCCATTCCTGTAGGTAGAGTTCATGTGTAAAATGAATGTTGAGCTTTTATGTGTATTTAATAATCACCTCTCCTAGGAATGTATACCAATGCATATACCAGTTGCACAAACTGATGCTTTAGATAGGCCTGTGACTTAAAGAGCCACTTTGTTATATATTACCTAATATATTACACACAGATTCTATAAATTTCTAACATTGTTATGTTATACTCTTATTTTAAGGTTAGTAGAGTAACTGAAACAAGAGGCAGTAAAACCAAATCTTTTGAGCCCTGCATGCTGCCTCATGCATCAAGATGGTGTTCAGTTGCTAAATGTGTTTCTCCCCAGACAGCGAGTGCATCTGCAGATTCTGCAATGCCCATTTGTTTCAGCCTGAGCATAGTGCTCTGTCGACACTCACTGTGAAATACCATAGCCTGGTTCACCTTCTGTGCTGCTGAGTTTCTGTAGCTTTATCTGCTTCATTTATTCATTATTAAATGCATGCTTTCTGCTTGACAAGTGCTATAAAATCCCTTTCACTGTGGCTGAACCCAAGAACCTCCAGTGAGAGCCTAGAAGGGTTATTAATTTTTTTTTTTAAATGTAAATACTATGCATTTTTACTTTCTGCTGAAGTGCTCTTCAGACCAGACTGCTTAACATGTTAGTATTTACTCCCTGTCCTGTTCTTTAAGCCATGTAGTCAGCTAAAAATAAATGCTAGAGTTTTCCAGATTCCTACTGAAAACAGAAACAAAAGATCTCATGTATTTGAAAATGTTTCTAGAGATCTTCTAAAATATTAGATAAATCAATGTTCATACTATCTAGTTTGTGTGTTATTATAAATATTTATGTATTAATGTAATAGGTATGCAGTCCTCATTAAGAACACACACAGATCATAAAACTGAAAGGTATGTGTTTCTAATGTGAGCCACAGGAGTTCTAGATTTCTGAAGTTTTATTTTTAACTCAATGTAGACATGCAGTGTCGAAAACTTTTGGTTTATTTTAAATTTTATGATTATTCAAGAACAAAAAACAAATCAGAGCTTTGAGTTTCATTCCTAAGTTCTACCCTGTGTAAGCACTGGCTTGTTTTCAATTCTTATTAAGCATGTTCAAACCAGTTTTTGTGACATTATATTTTATTTATCCTTTCTTAGATGAGCATTGCAGTATTTGGGAGCTATAAACATACTAATCCAGGATACTAGGTTTTCCTCCAAAGGGAGAACAATGGAGTTAACCACTAGATCCTGGTTTGTTAAGAAGGTATCTTTCCAAATACAGGCCTTTTGCTTCTAATTCTTCTTAGAAAATGTAGCTGGGGTAGATTTTTAGCTCAGTCATCACCTGTGTGTATTTATTTCTTTGCTTTGACAATAACCAATTTGAGACTGTAAATTTCTTTTTCTGTACAATTCCTCTCTTGAATCAAGAGAGGTAGCCTCAGGATTTCTCATGCAGTTGGACGTAACACCAGCAGTGACCTGGGACAGCAGTTTTGCTGTCCGAGATAGCTAGCCAGTGGAAGAGCTGACTCTTCCCCTAGAAAAATATAAAGAGGCAAATGAGAGACTGTCTGAAGAATATTTCAAAGAAAGGCCAGGGAGAGCGAGATCAAGGCCAGAGGAATTACTTAGAGTGTTGAGTGAGCCTTTCTGTACTTAACAAACCACAGCTGTGAACCTTGTAGTCCTCCACACAGCAGAAGGCCTGTAAGGAAAGGCATAATTTTTTTTCCTTAGAGTACAGGTCAACTGCTGTTTCTCTAGTTAGGTGAACAGAAGCTGAGAATAAAGTGATGGAGCTCAAGTGGCTTTGGAGAACTCAGTCAATCTACATGCAGAATGTTTTCTTTGGACATTATTAGTAAAGATGTCCAAGGAATTGAGCCTTCTCGTGCCTCAGACTCGAGGGTTTTGTCTGGTCTCAACTGCAATCATCTTAGCTGTTCCATAGCTTCACTCTTACCTGGCCAAGGGGCAGTTGTACATCTGTCCCAAACCCTACAGCTGGTGAAATAGCTGTTGGGTAAGATGCAAACACGGCAGGTGGTGTGCAAGCCTCCTCAAAATGCTGTACACAAAGCTGTACACAAACGAGAAACCAGCTTCTCCTGACTGGTGAGCTCTTGGTCTTCCACTCAGTGATGAAATGGCAGGACAATTCCTTCTGGGTCGTAGCATCTCCTCAGAGGTGAGATGCTGGACTCCAGGATAAGTGTGCCACTGATGACCCTGACCTGTAGTCAGTACTGGTTTGGTTTAGCACTAGATGTATCACTACCTCTTTCTACGAAGTTGTGCTGGTTAGTGCTGTAGATGTGATTATCAGGGGAAAGCTTTTCTTTTCAGTAACACAGGATCTGCTGAAATGCTTAGTTTCCAAGGCATAGGATCAAACTTTCCTTTTTGTTTTAGAGCCGCAAAATGCATGGAAGTTATGGGAGCACTAATTGGAACCAAGTGTGTCATCTGTAATGGATAAATAATTGGATAAATTTGTATCCTTACCATCTCCACCTGGTCATGTGTTTCCAAATATTGCATGGTGTTTCTAGGTTCCTTGGAAATCTCAGACACAGCTTGTTCAGAGCTCATTCAGAGGCTTGAGTCTGGCTTATTTGGTATTTGTTTGAATGCTTTTTTTCTACACCCAAACTTGCAGATGCTGGTGTGAATATTATGTTTGTCTCCTTTGGAGGCTTATAGGGGCAAAGCCCCGCTATCATTTCATGAGTGGTTTTCCAGTAAACTTTGTTTCTCAAACATTTGTGGAAGAAGTGAGTGCTTGTGTAAGAACACTAGTCTACAGCTGTTGGTGCTTGCTGAGAACAGTGTGTGGTTGTTGGCTTAGCCTTGCTCTCTTAAAACAGTGCTGTACTGAGGTTTCCACTGCTTTTGGTGGTTCGACCTTTTGTAAATTTTTAAGAATAATTGTGAAAAAATCTAAACTTGAAAATAAAAACTTTTTTTCCCCCCGCTTTTGATATCTGCAAGATAACGTGGTATGAGAGTACACAAGGATGGCATTAACTCTGAAAGGCACTACATTTTAGCTGTTGTATTTGTTGGTGGAGAGTTAGAAAGTTGGGACCTGGCAGCTCTTAGTGACAGAAAGCCAGAAAGAAAATCTTTTACCTCAGGTCATGTTGATAGCTGTGTCTGCTGTCATGCTCATTTCTTTAGATTTAATGGTAAAAAAAATCTGAACATAAGTTTGAAGCAGTATATTGAGAACTGAGTGAATGTTAAGTATGATTATTTAATAGCATTAAATACTGAGGTGCAGATGTATAAAAACCTCTAGGCAGCAGCATCCAATAATCAAGTGGGGCTGTCAACTTTTTGTAGCCATCCCATTAATCATCTTACACCCATTCATGCTGAATGCATAGTGTAGGTCTTCCCCCACATCCTCAAACCAGATAAATCAAATCAATATTGTTTATTTTTCCCCACCAGATTCAAAAGGTGATTATTTGCGTGGAGTGAGGGGGATAATTTAATGACAGGAGGATAAGATCTTGAATCCTGGAGTCATAAATGATATTGGCAGCTTTCAGCAGCTATCTGTTTTCATAAAAAGGCAGACCCTTTTGGAAAGGCTCTACTTTGCAGCTGGGAAAACATGTATCGTGCAAAAATGCAATTTGAGTCAGGCTTGATAAGCAAGTCTTTTTTAAAAATAATAGTTCTCTTCCAGTACCTTCTCTGTCCTTCGATTGTCTAAATGATTGTGGTGTAGTTTTGGTGCTTTCCAGTTTGTGCTTTCACGGTGAATTCCATGCGATAAGCTCTCCTGGGCAAGTGTTTTCTTTGCAGGGCAACTTAGTGTCCTTGAACTGCATCGTAAGCTGTGATATCCTTGGAACTTTGGGGCAGGCATAGCCACTGACTTGGACAAATAACAATCTACAGTTAAAAATTTTCCTCTTACGCTAATGTAGGCTATTTTTTGTTTTAAAAATGGTGGTATTTTCAAGAGATATGTATAATTTGCTTGGTCATTATAGCAAACTAAGTATATTGCAATGTATTATCAAAGGGAAAACAAACCAGAAGGTAATTGTCTCAGTCTGTGACTCTAGAAAATATCACCAGTAACTGAGATGTAAAGCTCCTCTCTGAAGTGAAACTCCATGCAGGAAGATTTATTGTAAGTAGGGAGAAAAACATTGTGAGGCAAAACAAGTGTTTTAACAGATTTTAATAAATACATGAGAAAAT
Organism: Cephalopterus ornatus; assembly: GCA_013396775.1. NCBI lineage: Eukaryota > Metazoa > Chordata > Aves > Passeriformes > Cotingidae > Cephalopterus > Cephalopterus ornatus. The sequence goes on from VZRE01011333.1 coordinate 29,178, forward strand.
ATTTACAGTATTGTAGGTCTGCTAATTTTTCAAATGACCTTGAAAATATGCAAGTGCAGCTGTTCTTGTTAATGTGAAATGATGCTGCTTAGGAAAAATGTGAGTTTGGTGGTGGCTGGGTCAGATCCTTAGAGCTAAAAATCTTGAAGATATTGACTGGTGACATTAGCATCTGGTTTGATAGAGTTGTGTACAGATTTGAAACAGATATTAGGAGCATTGTGAACCATCCCTGAGATATTTATTTTGTTTTGACTGATCAGACTAAAAAAGGGATATCTTTGCGAAGAAACTAGCTTGAAAACAATGCTGCAGCTTTTAAAGATGAGCTATTGCTCTTTGATAGTTAAATAGTGGAAATGAGATACATAAATTGTTGGAGAAACTGTAGGTTTTCAAAATTTTAGACCCAGTTGGATTTTGGGGTTGATTCCTGGAACACTAGAAGTCTAGGATAGAGTCTACCAACTTTATCTGTGTTTCAGCAGAAAGAAAAGACAATATTTACAGGGGCAGGATGGCCTTTGCTGTGGGGTGACAATGTTGAATGACTGTGTGGAATGACAACCATGAAAGACCATGTTGAACAGTCTTCAACTGTTTAATTTCTTTGTACTTCTCAATTGTCTATATGTGTAATGAATAAACTGACTGACCTTGATTTTTCATGATCTTGTAAGAAAAGACTGTCTGGTTAGGACTTGTCAAATGCAAGACAGGATTAAGTTCTGACTCAGTCTGGAAACCCTTCCCTTATACAGAGAGGGGTGTAGTATAATCTTTTCTCTAGGAGTTAACTAGTTACCATTTAGAACATCATTCGTGTTTTAAATGTATTTAGAAAGTTGTTTGATACTAACTTTGAGAAGTCATCTACTGCCAGAATTTTTTTGCTAAGCTTACATTAGTGATTAAACTAAATTCCCAGGGCTCTGTGACAGTTTTATCTTTTCCCTGAAGGAGACGCTTCACACGATTTGTCTGCCTCTGTGGAGAAGTCCACTGATCCCTTGAAAACTTGATCCAGCAGTTGTTATGTGTCTTTCTCTGAAGAACTATTCCCTTTCTCCTTTTCATCTTCTGAGTGCTCTGTTGCTTCAAGCAAGGTATTGCACTCAGGTTTATCTTTCCTTTGATAAAGCATTCTATGGAAATGTGGATGGTTGTATGATTGCAAAGGAGCGACCTAATGTCTTTGACAAGCTTGGCTTTTGTGGCTTTTTTTTCTTACCCGTGTTTAAAAAAATCTTCACCATGGTTATTTCTTTGTCATATCCCTGCCCCTAACAGAGAAAGCAGCAACAACCTGTGGATGTTTTGAACGAATAAACCCATAGCAATAGCTTTGAACCTCTCTCTACCCTGGAATTTCCTTTCTTATTTATTATGCTAGCCATAGGCGAGACACCAAGGTCTTTGTGGTGGGTTTTCATATGTCGCTGGAGAAGAGGAGGGGAAAAGGCTTTGCAGCTAGAGAGCAACTGCCCGGTACTGTGGTCTGCTACGTTTTCCTGAGTGAGCTGCTGTGATGAGCAGAGTGACAGCCAGTGAGTAAGCTGAACAGACTCGGGCTGCTGCAGGGCAGTTATACCTGTTAGTGTAAACAGAAGCCAGGTATCAAATCAAAGCGTGGCGGAATAGTTTGTGAGCCGTAGCTAGGGGGCTTCACGGTGCCGAGAAGGAAAAAGCAGATGGAAACCCTCAAATGCATTTCCTTCCTCCCCTTCCCTGTCTCTTGGATCTTTTATTTCAGTCAGTAATGGAAATCTGTGCTCTGAGTTTTGAATGAATGGCTTACACTGCGCTAGTGTTAAGTACTTAATGAGCCTCATTTCTCAAAGATCTTGCAGTCTGCCTCAGTTAACCCAGCTGCTTTTTTTAGGAGTACTTGTTTTGGCAGAGGCTTTTCTGTGTATGTGAAGAATGCACAAATAAACCGTTGTGCAATTTGCAATTAAAAATGAGGTTGTAGGGAATGGAAGGTTTTTAAAGTAGGAGATCAGAGGCTGCAGAGCCAAGGAAAACAATTGCTCAGTATCACTTTGTAGACCTTTCTCTCAACAAGATCTGTGTGTCTGCCTTGCCTGCTGAAGAGAATAGAAATGCGAGCCCATGCTGGGGGAGTCCTGCAGTGCTTGTGAGGATCAGGCTCGGCAAAGGGATATGAAAGTAACCTGAAAGGGCCAGGAACTGATTCGTGTTTTTTTGTTGTTGTTGGTTCCCCCCCCACCAAGGAATAATTGCAGCGTGGCAAAATTCTGCAGAACATGTGCAGTGATAGTGGTTAGGATTATTGTGGTTAAAATGAGAGACACTAACAACTCCAGAAGTGTGTACTTTCAAGCAGTGTTTGAAAGGATACAAATACATAAATCTAGAGCTCATCCACAGCTGTGGAGTTGTTTCAATTCACAGATATCAGTGGTTAGCCGTAAGAGTAGCTGTGCTGAGGTGTATCTTTATGCTAAACTCGGATTTCTGCATTGATTAGGTTAGATTTAAGCAGGAGTAGTTTGGTCTGATGTAAATTTTATTTGGGATTGAAAGCAAGGAGGGCTGTTGCTTGGGTAATTGCATCACATCAGCAGCTTCAGTGACAGGTTGATATTGGCTAAAATTCCAATTAAAAATGTTGTTTTAAAGATGGACCTGTGTTTTTCTTCTTCCTTCTGTATAGGGTCTTGAACAGCTGTCTCCTGGGTGTGATGCTTTAAAAAAATCCTTTACCTTTTAGAAGTGTCTGGTGTATTGAAGGAGGCAGAGGTTAACAATGTCAGCTGGGGCTTACACAAACAATTGCCTGAATTACTGGAGTTCAAATATCTGAAATATTTGTTACAGGTGGTTTTTGCATGCCTGCTCTCACTTTGTGACAAATCCTGGGTAACCTGCCTGCTCTTGTGTGGCGGTCAGTTTTGCCACATGTGCTGAGATGTGGTGCTGAGTAAGGAGCAAGCTCTATATTCAGGACAGTGTTTTAACCTTACATCTCCATCTTAATTAAGAGACCACCATTCACTTCTGTGCTAGTCATCTGGGCAAGACGGAACCTGCTGCACATTTAGCTGGCTTAAAGCAGAGGGTTTGTTATTTAAGCTGGTTAAGTCATTGGAGAACAACTTTGGAAGGGGGGATGAATCCCTCTCTGTGGCTAGAGAGGGACCAAAGGGGGCACCTAGACTTCAGCCTAGGCTAAATGCCTCTCTTTTAGATGGCTCATGTTAAACAAAGTGATTTTTCACCTTACTTCTTTGCACTTTGCTTTCATGTTTTTGAAATGGGAGAGTGGCTTGGTGCTGCCTCACATAATAACCATCCTTTTGCCTGCAATGGTGTATCCCGCTGGCATGTCCTTACTGTGATTGGTTTCCACAAGTGTGTGCTACTTGCTCATGTTGTTGAGCTTTCCATCTGTCCTGCTGTGGCATGCTGTAATTGTGGCTTCTGGTCATATTCTGAAACCTATAGTAGTTTATGGGGATAACTGCTGTGGGCTGTGGTAATGCATTTAGCAGATGTTTTGTGGTGTCTACCTTTTCTACCTGCTTGTGATCTTTGAAGTGTCCAGTGCTGCTTTTCCTCTCTCAGGAAAAGAACCTGTTGGGAACTATGTTCAGAGACGTTGTAGAGCAACCCTGAACAACTGTGGAGACCCTGGATATCCTGTCCCAGTATATATGGGAAATGGAATGAGTGCTTCAGCAGTCCCCTTCCTGTGGCCAGGCTCGGTGCTTCTTCTGTGTGTCCAGGCATGGCTGAAGTCCCACCATGTGCTGGAGAAGGGAGATATACCTTTCTCTTTGAGACAAATGCTTCTCATCAGGTGCCTCCCAATGCCTTTGCTATAATCATGATTTTGGAAGTTTTCTCCCCGTTTCTGAGAACGATTCTTCCAAAGAGCCACTGATCAGAATTACTTTAAATTAAACCAAATCATTTAGAAGAGCTGAGGCAAATGTTCTTAAATCAAAGATGAATAGAATAAAGTGTTGTCTAATCCATCACCAAAACACAACTGAACCAGATAGCAACAACCTGGAAGGGAAAGTCTCATAGGAGCTGTGGATTCAGCTCAGGGAATAAAATAAGCTTGTCTTCCTCGCCTCACGCAGGAATTTCTTGTTACAGTGCTGGTAACAGGCCTCTTAAAATGCAGCCTCTGAACTGGTGGCTTGCACTGCTCTGATTTAATATTATCTTGGCAGTTTTTGAAAGTCCAGCTGTGAGTCTACTTTATTATATTAGCCATGGGATCCTATTTTGTAATCACAGAATGTTTGCTTAAACACAATATCCTGGGAAGGGTAATAATCCATGGTAAATATATGATATAGCCACTGAGTGCCTTATTGCACAGAGCTCCTAGTCTGTGTCCCTTCCCCCAAGAACTCTTAATTATTTTTCTAGTCTCTTCATGCAGTTACTCTCTGTAAACATGTGGATTTATTTCTGTCTTCTCTCCCTCCTTTCCTGCTGTTTTTTGTTGCACAGTGATGTCTGGTCTTAAATGTTGAAGGCTTTGTTTGGGGTGGAGATCAATGTCTGTATTCAAGCAGGACAGTGGACTCTCAATTCTAAAAGGGTTTGTAGGTGCTCCTTGAGTGGAGGCAAAATGTGAACTGTTTGTAGTGATGTGTTTAGCTTGGGATATAAAAAAGAGAAAAAATTTAATGACTAGCTATTAAAAAAGCCAAGCCTACTCATGGAAAAACTCAAAATGTCTGGAATCCAGAGCCTTTTTTCTGGTATGAACATTTCTGACTTATGTTTCATCAACACCAAAAAATGGTCCTTGAGCTTTGATGTTGTCCAAGGTGGTTGGTCCATGTGACTGTAACAACCACAATGTCAGAGTCTTCTGGTGGACAGGGCAACTGTGGTTGTTTGTCAGATGATTAGTGTGTCCGGGTGACTTTGGTGACTGCTTGGCTTTGCTATGCCAGGTGAGCCAGGCTGTTATGAATGTGCATATTGCCAGGATGTTTAGGGTGATCAGGGTGATGGGGAAGAAGTGGAGAGAACGTGTTGTCTGGGATTCTGCATACAGGGTGTGAGAGGCACCTGAACAAAGACACTTCTTTCTGTGGTTGAACATGATGTGCAAGGATGCTGCATACATAGGCCATTTATGTAGCTATTCATTGTCTCTTTAGAGTGCTTCAAATAGGTGTCTGTTTCTATAGAAGTACTCATAAGCAGCTTTGCAAAAGTTTTCTTGTATATATGCCCTGGTCACAGAAAAAAATTAACACTGTACTAATAAGCTGCTAAGATTTTTTGTCTTTTCCTTTATACCCAAGAGGCAGATGTTTTCTTTCTCAGCGGTTTTACTCATCACACTATCCAGAGGATTTGAGCTAGAATCAGCAGGTATTGAAAAACTCCAAAATTCTCCAAAACTCCCTGAGCTCTCTAAACCCTTGCAGAAAAAAGAGCATGCAGCAGTTTGCATGAAGCATTCTTGACTGCTTTTGCCTGGCCCATGCCCTAACAGTACTGCTGCCCAGTGGAGAAGCTGTTGCTTGTTTGCCTTCTTTTATGTTGGAGAATGACTTTCCAAGAGTAGGTTTGTAATGGACTGTATACTCCTTCTCTTGAAGCTTTCTAGGGTCATTTGGTCTTTAGATGCCGTTCTAACTGTGAGGAAAATATCCCTCTGCATCTCTCAGTATTTGTTACGTCTTGCGTTGCTTTGAACGGGTGCATGTTGCAAGTTGTGCTTGATGCACTCTAGTAGAAATGGTAGTCAGTTCCAAACTGAAATAAGGGCAAGCTTTTTTTCATCCTCCAAGTATAAACATATCTGAGATAATTAGCTCCATAGGAATGAGCCCTGAGGTATGTCCCTTCGGTGTAACTTCAAGTGTACCAGCCTCTTCGTGGTTGTGTCAGGTGTGATGGCTTCTAAACCCAATGTTTGAAGTCCTGTTACACGGTAACATAGTCCTAACAGGACAGGTGTCGAATAAGTTCCTAGGCATGGCAGGGCAAGAGACAGTGGCTTTTATTTTAACTGCTTTGATTCTGTGGATGATGTGAAAGGTAAAAATGAAACCAGGAACTTTGCTCCTTCTGTCCTTCAGTCCTCCTGTGTGGCTCCTGTCTTCTGCCCCTGCTCTGCAGTGACACTCTCCAAAGGGAGTGCAATGGAGCTGCAAAGTGCAGGGTCCCAGGGAGAAGAACCACCATGTGAGTTACAGCACATAAGCAGAACTGGGGGGGAGCTTGACTAACCCCACCTTGTGCTGTCGCACACCAGGACTGCGGGTTAATATGGGGCCAGAAGGCCAACCTGGCAGGCATGTGGGAAACAGAAGTGTTGTCCACCACAACAAACTGGGATGACAACAGGGGGTCTGCTAAAAATTCCATCAGAAACACTAAGTGTCCAGCAGCTCTGTTACAGCTAGGCCTAACGTGGCCTGAGCAAGCTGGGATTTATTGGTACAGTAGTAGAATTGAGAAGAAGGATTGAGGCTATTACACAATATTAAGTTTAAAAAAACCCAAAGAAATAGGAGAGTGCTGTTAGTAGGCCCCATGTCTGCTCTAGTGTCTGGCACTGTGTAGTCCCACCAAAACTACTGGCCACCTTTTGTTGTTTTCTCTGATTGAAAATTTCATCTTTCAAAGTATTACACGAAGGTGCTGTTTTTAAACCTGACTTAAAAACATAGTAAATGTCTCCCAGCTCGTTTTAAATCTGAAATATCTCAAAGGAATAAAATTGTGAGGAAGTGATTGCATATGTGTCCTCAAAAAGACGTAGTTAAGAATGAATAATAAACAAATACTTTAATGTTCCATTAATTTGTCAATATTCACCCTACAGGAAGACCCTAAAGTGTTTCTCGTTTGTCACTTTACCTCTCTGAGTGCTGGTTAAATCCTGCTTTTTCTAATTTATTGATGTATTATTTTCGAAAGATAGACATATTAAACGTACTGTATACCCTAGTGGAGCAAACAGAGAGGATCACTTCTTCTGTTAAGTGTTTCCTGTAGAAAACAAAGAGCTGATAACTAACAGTGATATTAACTAGGTGTGGCAATATGTGTGGATAGGACTTTGATAACAATTCCACATGTTTCTTGCTGCTTTAATTTTTTTAAAATATAAGTGTAGGTTTTTCAGACTATTAAAGTAACGGTCTTTTTGGACCTAACTTTGGACCTCTCGAAAATCCAGCTTGTTTCATGACTGCATTTATAAGCATACCTTTGAAGAATGCCTTTGAAAACCTGCTTGATAACTGGCATCTGCTGGAAAATTAGAGAAGAAATTCTATTTATTCATATTCTTTGGGAAGATTAACAAAGTGAAAGTTTCTGGGGGGAAGCAACATTTTTTGAATTATTTTTACTATTGAATATTGTATGAAAGTGGTATGAAAGGTTATTTGTAGTGATAAATATGTAGCCAACACAGTGGAATCAAATCGTGCAGACCAACACTTTTTGTTACCAGTTATTCGTTTGTTGTTTCTTTGATTCTGAGATATTTTAGAGAACTCGTACATATTTCTGACTGTGATAATTAGAATCCAGGTAAGAAAATGGCTGTGTTCGTCATAGAAGGCTAGAGCAGGAAGGGTAAATGAAGCCACTCAACTTTGTTTTGGTGAGGCTCCCTCTGTTACAAGTGTATAGATACAAGGGCTTCTCCAGACAGTGATTGAGAGAATCCAAGTCTTCTGAATCTCTTCATGGAAATTGCCATATTTCTCTGTTGATTATGATTTACCTCTGAATTCAGTTACTTAGTTACCTGTCTGCGCCTAAGCAATATGAGTATACTCTTCTGCTGTGATCCTGAGAAACGTGATTTGGAAGGGATGAGGTTGGTTGTGAGGGAGTAAAAAAAGGGAGCAGTACAAAAGTTCAGAATTGCAGTATACAGGAAGTGAGCGGAATAAGTATGTAAAAAAAAAAAAAATGGTGTCAAGTGCAGGGACTTTAAACTTTTCTTGGAATGTGTTGCCTTGACAGTTCATTAGTTTTATTGTTCCAGTTTTGGCAGGAACCCAGACATGGCAGTATTATGTCTGCATGGATAATGAAGATTCCATTTATAATTGTTAGAATAAAAACCTATCGGTGTGATTTAAATGGGCTGTACTGGTAAGCGTGGTTCTCCATCTCTGAAATTACTCTGTGGATCTATGTTAACCTACCCATCAATTACTTTTAGAAATTTTCTTTCTCATATCACTTCATGTTGCTTCCAGAAAGTATCCTTCCAAACTTGTGCTACAGTAGAGGTCCTCTATAGAAAATGATATGAGGGGCCAAATATGTTTGATTTTGGCACTTGTTGCACTGTCAGTTGATGAAATGGTCACTTGTGAGTATATTGCTGGCTGACCACATCAGACACAAATGCCACTGTCGGGGTGGGGGAATGATGTTCGCTAACCAGCAGTGGCAGAAGTGTGGGGATTGTGGAATTGAAGAGAACTGGACTAGTCCAATGTCCCCTTTTCATGTTTATCATATCAAGAATTGAAGTAATAGCTCCCAAAGATTGTAAAGTATATGAAGTTTCTTACCAGCATCTTTAAATATTGTTTATTCCCTCTCCTTCTTTCTTCTTGATTTTTTTTCTTTTTTTTTTTTGATCATTATTATTTTTTAATGATTTAAAAAAAAGTAAACTGCATGGACTGGCTCAGTGAATATATAATGGAAAAAAGAATAGGTCCTTGTTTAGTAGTCACAGTGTTTTCTAGGTAATAAGATGAAGCTGTTAAAGCATCCAAAGAGGCACCTTTTTTTTTTCCCCCCCTTGGAACTTTTGCTTGCATTTAATTATATATTTTTATCCTTACAGCTAAACATGTCTTACGTCTTCGGCCTCAAACTGTATTACATGAAAGATTAGTTATTATTTTGTGGCTGATGAAATCATCAGAGGCAGATTCTCTCTGGCTGTAGAAAACTGGTGATACTCCCTGCCCTTTGTAGGCGAGGAGGCTGACCTAATGATGACCCATCAAGCAGTATCATGGTAAGGTATTGTGTATCGCAAAATCTGAAGTTTGCAGCTGGACTGTGTGACTCATGGAATGTGCTGCAGAGTTTCTCTCCTTTCCCAGGCTTTGCCCAGGAAAGAATCACACTGACTTGCCACAGTGGATGTGGTGGAGAAACATGTGGCTGGGGATGCTTGTTTTTCTTCAGGTGTGGTAGCTGTTGTTTACATCTGATAAAGGCTCTCTGGAACTGAAGGGTTTGCAGCTTGAGAGTGGTGATTCTAGGTACTTTTCTTCCGACATTTAATTAGTAAACGGTAGATCTTGAAAGTCTTCTAGAGTAGGAAACTTGATAAAGATGGGGAAAACATAACAAAAGGGAGCAACAGCAACAAAAAAGGCTTTTAGAAGATGAAGCAGGTTCTCTGTAATGTTTGGGAAATAGCAGTAGGTTACTGCCTTGTAGGTGTGGTGGAAAATAGGAAGGATGATTGCAGTTATCCAAAAGGGCTGTGTGTTGACACACACTCAGGAGTCCTCTCGTTGGGTTCTAGGGAGGGTCCGCAGGATAATAGGAAGGGAATGAGGTGTGTCATGTATAGGAACAGGTAAAACAAAGTTTTCCAGGAGAGCACATTGTGTGGTCTATGCCCACAGCTGTTTTGTCTACATAGGGAGAAGCAGCACTATGCTTGTTTAAATATTTTTTTTTTTTTTTTACCATTGAGATGTACATTTATCCAACTTGGAGAAAGGTTGGATGACACTCTGAAAGGAATATGATGCATCTGCCACTGTTTCCTAGGGCTTTGCCTTTTCTAATTCCTATGAATATCTATTTAACCAGCCAGCTTCCTGGTAGATCTTAAGTTCTGTATCTCTTGCTTTTAATAGCATGTTTCTCAGTTTACAGCAGTGAAATAAAAAAGATTTTAAGGCTTTGTTTACCACAGATTTGCAAAAATTGTCATACTGCAGAGGCAATTTGGTATCCTCATGAGTATAAGACTAAGCTATACTATTCAGGAATTGTATGGGTTTTCACTTTATTTGAAGGCCAACTCTGATGCTGAATACCTGAGGCTTTCATGTGACAGCCATCCCACGAAGTGGAAGTGTTTCATGGGACATTTCTCTTACATTTTGTAGAGTTACTGCTTTGTGTTTGGGGGGTGTGTGAGGTGTTTTTGCATTATATTGGTTCTATTGGGTAAAGATATTTGTTCAAAAGTTTGTGTGGGTTGTGTGAATACTTTGGGTTTGGGTCCCAGAGATCAGCCAGCATCAGGTACTGTATGGTTATATGCAAACATTTGACAGTAAGATTAAATACTCTCCCAGGTCATATCTACTCCTGTTTTGTCCCACCTCTCCTGGCGGCTGGGTGCAGAAACACTGCCCATGTACGACAAGGAAGTGACGTGTGCCGGTGATTAACTCCAGGCGGCAAGAACAGGACGTTCAGATCGTGAAGGAACATGAACTTCTCTAATTTTTTTAAAAATCTGCTATTGTTTAAAACTGACCTATTGCTTTCTTAGCTGGTGTCATTTTTCTACAGGAATGTGAATTCTGTGATGATAGCTTCAAAGAAACAAGTGATAATTTCGTAACAACCAGGAATCAAAACATATTTGTTAAGATGAGGAATTTTGCCTCAACCAGGGGGCAAAACATGTCAGTAAGGTGGACAGTGATAATGTATTCACTGTCAGGTAACTGAACTGAAAACAAACCTCTGTTTATGCTTTGTTTTCATATTGCTGGCTTGGCTCCTGATTTTTCTACCTTTCACTTGCTAGCATGTTAAGCCAAGTGAATATACTCTTTGTTCGGCAGTTAACTCTCTCTTTTCCATCACTTTGGAATATGAATGTTCGTAGTGCTCTTAGGAAAAGCCTATTTGAAGGAAGGATTTCTCCATTCTTAATTAGCTTTGCCATGAAAATCACTACTTATTTGCAACTCCTGTTCATATTTGTACAGCTTTTCACTTTGGATCTTTGCCAATGCTTCACTGTTAAATGTTCCTGTTGAAATGCATGTAAAACTCAGCTAATGAAAAGAAACTTGCACTTGTTTTATAATGATCTCTGGCTTCACATCTAAAATGGGACTCACACTTAGCAGTTCATTTTTAATTTGTTTTGTCAGTAATAGGACAATTTTTGCGTAACATTAATACAGCACGACTAAGAGTGATACCATTGCTCTGGTTCTGAGATGCTTTAGTCACTGAACAGTAAATTTGTAAAGTGAAAGTCATGTGTTCATGAATTTCGCAGTTTCAGTTCTGAGTTGTGATTTAATGGCATTATCTAAGGCAGCGTGACCTACCCCTTTTTAGCTTTGCATGATAGGTGATTTCGCTGCCCCATTTTGCAGAGGAACCTCAGCCATGCAGTGAGTGAAGTGGCTGCTGCTACTTTGTTATCAAATCAGTCATAGTATTGTTGGCAGGTAAACAAAGACACAAAGGTTGAATGACTTGCTCAGGAACGTGCGGGCAAGGGAGAATTCAGGCATCAGGGCCTGGTTAACAGCAGAAGATGGGACTGGAAAACATCAGTTGTGCCTTGGGACTGCATAAACCATTGTGAGATGAGGAAGTGTGCCAGAGGTGAGACTTGTAGCACAGACCTAAGTGACTTGTCTGCAGTTACAAAAGGAGACATCTGAGGCAGTTCCATATTTTGAACTGATGTCTTAATCCCCGGTATCTGGAACTCTGTCTGGTTCCATAAAATAGTCAGTATTTTACCTGATTCTTTTATTTTTGGTAAGGTATTTTCCCTCTGTTTTCTGCTGGCAGAATATTATTTCCTGACGAGTATTGCAGTCATATAAACCAGCATCATAAGTGCTTGATAGTGCTGGCTGTTGTTGCAGGAAGAGAGGAGTCCTGCTAGCTAATGGAGGAAAGAAAATGTAAGTAATAGCAACCAGAGTCTGAGATGGGCTTTTACTGAGGGCTCTCCTGGTTCCTTTGATCTGATGAGTGGCAAGCCATTCTCAGGTGTTGGCAGCCAGCATTACTTCTTTCACTTTCCAAGCTGGGTGTTAATGAAGAGAGTCCCCCCTTCTACACTGCTGTGCCCATGCTGAGAAAGGCAGCTCAGCCAGCCTCTGCTGCTGGGGTTTGGGTTGCTGCTCCCCAGCTGCCCCAAGTGACCACACCAGCTATTCCATGCCTGGGCTGGGCTGCAGCCAGCTTTCTGTGGACTTCCTGCCTCCTTCTAGCCATGTGTTCTCCAGCACCCTGGGCTCAGCTAAAACTCACCTTGTAACCTTGTGTGAACTCTTTAGAGAAAGGCTTCCCAAGGAGGACAAGCACTTTCTCATTATTAACGCAATCAACTCGTATTTATTCAGCTGAGAGGCTAGATTGTAATAAATGCTTAGAATACTCCAGTAGAAATGCTGTCGACTCACAATAGGAAGAGCTGATTGCTTATGGGCAATAACTATCTGTGTCATAAATTATTTACAATGTGCTTAAATTGTCAGAGCTCTTGAGAGAATGGGAGGGTAGTTGTTTGGCCTTGAAGGGAGACAGGTAAAAGATGAATGCAGCAAACATGATTTGTTTGAACAAAATGAGTGTGGGTGCCCACTCCTAACACACATGGAGCTTCTGCTTTCCCACTCTTGCTGTTCATGGCCATCCCAGCTTCACAGGTTGCTTGGTAGTTTTTGCTGGAGCAGCAGTGCTCACATCCCATCCTTGGTGGTGAGCTGCTGTGAAAAGTGCTATGTTTTCAGCGGAGACTGTGTGTCCATGAAAAAGCTCAATTTTACATATTTGGGTCCTAAATGTGTGCACACATGACAGCCTGGACTACTAATAAATTGAGTTTAGTGGAATTATGTGTGGATGTGGTGTTAATGTATATGTGCTATATGTAAAATAGAGCCTGCAATTAAATGTCTCTTAAGATTTGGTCCGTAAGTGGTTAACCAGTTTGTAAAACACTTGATAAAACACTTGTGTAAAGCACTTTATGGTTTTGCACAACACAGATGCGTCTATACTGTGCCGTAGGGTCATGATGAGGTCACTCTTTGAAAATCAAAGTGCTTAGCATCCTGCCTGTGTGCTTTTTAACTGCTTGGGATGGAGAGCTTAGAAAACTGTTCATAGGTCTATAAGATGGTTTGAGAAGCTACAGCGTTGGAGAGTTTTAAATTGGCACAGAACAGAAATGACCCTTGTAAACATGCTTTAAAAGGTCACGAGATATTTGGGGAAAATACAGTGAATTCCTTCCCCTCCTCCCCATCCCGACCCCTTCTCTGCCATTCAGCAAGGTGTGGGTATACAACAATGTTGTACAGTAATGTTTTCAAGTTGGTTTTTAGATGCTGGTATACTGTACTTTAGTGTCTGGAAAGCATAACTAAACAGTTACATCGTATTTTCTGAAATGACTAGTACTGTACTGGTAACCACAACATCCCGTTAATTGTTTATCTAACCTAGAGTTTTTTCCTCCAGATGAAAGCATTACATGCATAAATATTATTCCTCAAGTGTGCAAGCTGTAGAGGCATCTATAAGGAAAACAAATGCTATGAATGCATAGCCAAAAGTTGAAAGTGTATGCAAGTTACTTTAAGGTTAAGGCTGTCCAGGAATAAGTCTCATGTGAGAATTCTGCAAAGCACCTGCTTCTTGAAGTGCTTCAGCTTTCATAGGATGCTGCTGCTTCTCTCTGGAAGGTCTAGAAATGTTACCTTCCCCCTCCTTTTTGAGAGCATAACACCTTCTGGATTAGACAGATGCACTGTTTGGGTGCCCCTTCAGTAAAGGGTCTGAAGGTTTGATCCAGAGCACAGAAGGCTCAGTACACTATAGGAGTAGGAGCAGCATCAAGGGCTCCAGGGCTTTGGTGGATTACGTGACTGGTAGTATTGCTCACTGAAACTTTAATCTCCTGTTTTGAAGCTAGAATAAAGCAACGGAACAAAACGCTTAACTAATGACATACTTACAATTCTAATTTTTTTTGGCATTGACAGGGTGTTGTGCAAAATTATATGCAGCACTACAGTTTGGGTGTTCTTGAGCAAAAGAAAACATACACCAAGGTTAAACAGAGCTTGCTATTGAAATGAGGCAGTAGTGATATTACAGCTTTGTGGAAGAATTGGTGCTGTGATGAGTTACAACACAAATGTTTTTTTATTCCTTAGGTTAATCTTTACTTTGTGGGACAAAACACAATATGCTTCTTAAAATAATGGAGTTGCTTTTGCAGCAGTAATGCCTCAGACAAAGCAAAAGGAGGTGAAGTATTTGTGAGAGGGAGCAATCCAAAAGTCAAGAAGGAGTGGTTATAGGATGTAATAGCGGCACATACTTAATAAAAGCTAAAACATAGGTTGGGAAAGTCTTCCCAGTTCCAATCATACAGTAACAGTCCAATGCCTCAATCTTGCTTCCTCTTTGTTCACTGAGAGCCTGAAGATTGGCTGGAAGAAACGAGCACAACCTGGGAATCCAGCTCCAGGAGCCTGGGCTAAGAAGGGCAAAAGAGAGGAAAATTGAGCCCCATGCTCCAGCTGATGTGGAAAAATTGGCCCAGTAGTTTCTACTGTGAGCTTACTGTTTGAGCTTCAGTCTTGTGTATATGGTGGTGCTGATTTGTCGGGCTCAGGTGGCTGCCTGTGAAAGCTGCTCAGCTGCAGGAGTGTGTTGGGACTGACTGAGGAGCAGGGGCAGGCACTTGTTATCCCTCTGCATCAGAGGAGACTGGGCAGCAAGGACTGTGCCTCACAGGCAGCATGTATAGGCCGGCTGGACTCGCTGCTCCTTAGTCCTTTGCCCCTTCCATGCTGCCTGGGAGTTGGGGATTTCCTTTGAGCCAGTTTAAATGCATTCTCCTTTCTGTTTAGCTGAGCTCTTGTTCCTCATCTGAACAAACACCCTTATGCAGCTCAGTGGGGAAAGTCTGGGCTCTGAGGTGACCATCAGGCATTTTACTGGCTTCAGCAAAGTCTTTGAATACCTCTCTGAACAAACCTAAGATAAGCATTCCTATAATAAAGTGAGCCGAAATTCTCTTGAGTAACTCTTCCACTTGTGTTGTCTGAAAGTGTAAAATAAATCTTGTAAAGATGCGCAGTGCAATAAATGCCAAATCGTTACTACCTGTGCCTGTAATATTCACCAGTGCAAGCTGAAGGCCATGAATAGCAGAGAAATGAACTTTGGGTTGTTTGCTGTGAATGTTCCTCATGATGAGGTTTACTACTTACAGTACTGCCATTCATCATCTACTATTCCTTAACAGTTCATTCACAAATCTGGCATCACAAAGTTGTTAGTTTTGAAAACCAGCCTCTTCCTGTTTGTACGAAATTAATCCAGTGACACTCAGCATTCCTTAAAAAACCAAACTTAAATTCAGTAAAGTATTGCTGAATTGTATGGGAAAAACAGCTATGTAACTCATAATTTAAAAAATATTTTAAATAATCTGCTTGGGGTTACATGCTATGCTGGTTTTTCATAGTTATTGATAAATTATTAGCCATTAGGATATGTTAAATATCACATGAATATTTTTTGCATAATAGAAAACTTTTTTTGAAGTTTCAATGAATTGATGCCTTACAGAGGACACAATGAGGTTAGCGAATATTTGAGTGTTAGTGCAGCATAAAAAAATTTAAAGTTTTAATTGCAGTAAAGGGTTAGTTTCTATAAACCACAATTAAAGAATTTCTTGGACTTCAAATTAGGATTCACATTAATTTGACAAAATTCAAATAAAATAGCAAAAAAAAAGCAAAAAACAAGAAAAGAATGTGATCAAATGCTTTGTCAGACAAAAAAAGGAGCATATTGCAAGTTCATCAATGAATTGGTGACTTCAAATATTGTTCTATAAAAGGTTGATTGATATATTAGGGCATCAGTAAATAATAATGTACTAAATATTGGTGCTGTTTTGGTTCTAGGTTCGTGATTGGGGAGGTTGTTTGTTTTGGGTTTGGTTTTCTTTTTTTTTCTGAAAATACGTGCCACTTGCTAAGGAAATAAAGTGATTTTGTTGCTTAAGTTTTCAGAGTCTGTCTAAGGCTTTTCTTGACAGAGAATTCTTCTTGGAAGTATCAGGCTTGTGCAGTGGTTGAAGTCCATCTGTGTTAGATAATTCCTATTCCTTGGCTCTGAAATAGCATTCATGCCATATCTGTAGTTACCCTGGAGTACTTCCTTTCGTGGTTAATTATGCTGGTATTTTTTTCTCCTGCCCTTTGGGATAAAGGTATAAAACTTTCTATTAATTTCTATTCTATTCATGAGGGAAGTTCCTCATAAACATCATTTGATTACTTTGACTTCACTGTGAGGAAAGAATATTTTGCAAATAGACAAGTTACTTTCCTAGTACAGCAAAGAACAAGGCTTCTCTTAAACCCAGCGAGGTGATTATGGTGTCATCCAGCCCTTCATTGTCAAACAGTCTCTATCGGGATTGGCAGGACCAGGGCAGTGATCATCCTTCTGTACTCAGCACTGGTGAAGCCGCTCTATGAATACTCTAGTGAGGGGCCCAAAACTGAACACAAGGAGGACATTGAGGTGCTTGGAGTGTGCCCAGAGAAGGGCAGCGATGTCGGTATAGGGTCTGGAGCACAAGTCTAATGAGGAGCAGCTGAGGGAGCTGGGGTTGTTTAGCCTGGAGAAGATGAGGGTTAGGGGGACCTTATCCCTCTACAACTCCCTGAACGGAGGTTGTGGCAAGATGGAGGTCAGTCTCTTCTCCCAGCTAACAAGCATTAGGACAAGAGGAAATGGCCCCACGTTGTGCCAGGGAAGGTTTGGATTGGATATTAGGAAAAAATTCTTCACTGAAAAAGTGGTCAGGAACTGGAACAGGCTGCCCAGGGAAGTGGTGGAGTCACCGTCCCTGGAGGTATTTAAGAGAGGTGTAGTAGATATGATACTTTGGGACATGGTGTAGTGATGGGCTTGGCAGTGCTGGGATAATGGTTGAACTCTGTGATCTTAAAGGTCTTTTCCAACATAAATGATTCCCTGCTTATAATGCTTAGTAATTAACCTATATTAATTTAAATTGTTAATTACCATCAGTAATTAAAAAAACCCAGAAAGAATCCACAATGATTCTGGATGTTCCCCTTATTCTCTTTTCTTTAAAAATGTAGCTTTTATAGAGTAGCTACACTGAACATGTTTAATCTGCAATAGAGGTTTCTATACGAAGTTCTTAGAGCCACACAGCTTATAGTCAGCAATCCACAGCAGATCCCAGGCTTGTGCTGCCCTCCAGCATCCTTGCCTTCTGCCTAAAGCTGATGTGTCAGCAGGGGAATGCCTGATTTTTAAATTAATTGGTGTTCTGCCACTGGACTCATGGACTTAGTTGAATTCATGAATTAATAATTTTGTGATTTCTGTGGAGGAAGGAATGTTGTATGCTGGCTGTCCAAAAGGGTTTTTTTAAATTTTTATTTCTTGCAAGTTTAAGTTACTGATTGGGTGCCAATAAAAGCAATGTTGTTGGTAAGTATTGTATAATTATGATTATTTTCTAAATTAATTTTTTCCTTACAACTCTTTTCCTTTTCTATAGTAGTATTTATTTTAGAGAGAGGTTTTTGGTGGCTGTTTTAGTGGAGATCTGATTTACATGTTTTAATTCAGTTGGAAAAACTTCAATATAAAAAAAAAGTCATCTTTTTCTTTCCTTTTTTTTTTCTTTCTATCCTGCTTCCTGTTATTGTTTTTTATATTCTTCACAGTAGCACCCGGTGTCTGTTATTTGAAAGCTTCAAGAACAGAGTGAAACAAGTAGGGCTTAGGACATTTTCACCCTGGCAGGCTTTGGTGTGTCAGGGAGAGATGGAGGGATGGCAGGGGAAGGCCTGGCTGTTGGGGCAGCAGGCTTTTAGTTGCTGTGGCTCCTGGGTATTGCGCTGGGGAGGCTGAACATGGGCATTCTTCTACTATGGGACCCCATTTTCATGTTGTTTTCAGAAGGGAGAAATGGGTGCAGATGTAGAATAACAAATACTAAAATCCCGATCCTACTGCACATACCTTTACAGATTATATAGTACAGAGGTAAGGAAAATAGGGAGTCGCTGTGAAGAGTTCTGATGTACAATCGTTGCAGTTTATTTTGGAAAGTGTATGTTTCTTGCATTTTCCTGTACAGCCATCCTAGACTCTTAAGGTAAGTTTTTCTTAACTCTTACATGTGCCACATTGTTTAAATCATTAATTTGCAAAACCAAGTAGCAAAAGTGCTGCAAGAAACATAACAAGTAGAATTGCAGTTAAGTTGATCTCATAAATTTCTTCTGTACTTGCAGTTCCTAGCAAATTGCCCACTGTAGTTACAAGAGCAAATAACTTGCCTTTGAACCCCTCAGAGTCAAATCAGCTGTTCTAAGTGCATCGGAATCGCAGCTGCTTTTGCTGAGGATGGTCCAACCTCCAGAAAGGCTTCATGTCAAATCCCAAAGAATAAATTTGATTGACCTTTATTTTTTCAAGTTTGGATAGTGTATCTTCTTTGCTGCCACTCACCTGACCTGGAGTAAACTCTCTGACTTCATTTGGACATATTTTGTGGAGAGACCATAGTCTTCTAGATTGGACCTTTGTTACAGAGGTCTTACAGCACGGAGTTAAACCAGGAGGAAGCCCTTGGGGATGCAGTGGAAGAGAGGGTAATCAAGAAGGATGCTTCTTCTGAAAGCAGGTGGTGAGTAGGAAGACGTGCATAATAATCTCCCTGGCTGGACAGGGCTGGGGTGGAAATCACCTTGCTTGTCTACCCATATTAGTTTTTTACACCAAGTGGCAAGCTGTTAGAACTCGTGAAGTTACCATGCTGGTAGGTTAAAAATAACATATTTATGTGCTAATAAATACATTGGGAGTTTACTGAAATGGGAGTTTATTTAAATAGAAATAATTGTCAGTTCTTAAAATTGTTTTGCTGCTCTTCAAGTGCCTTTTTGAGTCAGGAATGGGCGTTTTCAGGCTCAGCATTGAAAATATACATCTAAAGCATTGTTCTTCTGCCAAGGGTTGTGGCCTTTTCTTGGGAATGGTGGCATTGGATCGAAGTATTTTTTTCACTGTCTGATGGTATGTTTTTCCACATGACCTAGGTTAACTTTTATTTTCTGGGGTTTTTTAAGCAAGTGCTGGTGTTGAGGAAGCTTGAAAACCAGGTAAACTGGCTGAATAAAAAATTGGGTTGGACCTTTAAGGTATTCCTTTGGTTTTCATGCCTGGTGCCTGTTATTGCCACCAGTGGTTAAATGTCCTCTAGTTGACCTCTTCCATTTCTTTGAAGGTTGTTTTTGTCTGTTTTCTATACTGATATAAGAGGAGGTTCCTGAACAAGTTTACATGATTTACGTTGTGCAACATATCCCTTCTTCTTTCTTTTCCTTAAACCTCTGACTAAAGTATGTGACCACATGGAGTGCAAACAACTTGCAGACTTTGTAAATCAGTGGCAAGTTAAATGTATGCTAGTGTTTCTTAAATAGATGCAGGTATCTCTTTTAGGTCTAAACATAGGAAGCCTGGATATCTAGTGAAGTGCATAACTTTTATGTTAGACAGCTGTTTATATAATACAGTATAAAAATTTTATAAGTTATTTGAGGTTATTTCAGCAAAATAGGTTAGTGCATGCTGAAATTCAGCTATACTTCAGCATAGAGTTATGTGTTCAAGGAGTTTCTCAGTCAAGAGCTAAAGAATTGGGGGGGGCTTGTTTTTTGTGAGGTTTTTGTTTGTTTGTTGGTTTTGTTTTGTTTTTATTGAAAAGAATCTGTTTGAACAAAGACTTAGTTGTGCCATATGAATTGTTTCATGTTTATTCCTGATGTCTTTGTAAGTGATGTTTGTATGGAGTAACTTTTTTTTTCCTACGCAGTTATTACCTGAACATTATCAGTCTTAACTCTTAGTTAATAATTGATATTGTCATTGAGCAGACTTTTTACAGGGCAAGAAAGAAGGTTGGAAAGAAAGGTTGTTCTCTGAAGTGATAGAAACATGTGGACTTGTCTGTTTAGTTACTTCTGCATGCACAGTAAAGGTATGTTGGGTAATCATGCGGTGTGGTTCCTCCGTGGATTGCTTTACACTAGGAAACATCAGGTGTTGCCTAAATTCTGCTTAACTGTTTCCCTCTGTTCTGGGCTGTTGACGGTGACAAAGCACAGTAAGAGGTTTTCTTTCTGACTCTGTTTCAGGGGATTTTGATGGGTTTCAGAGCTATGAATTTGCACAAAGCTGCTTTGTCTCAGTAAAACTGGTTCTGAGGCGCAACGTAAACCTAGAGAAAAGTGGGTATCATGGGGTTTCCTCAGGTAACTGCTAAAGAGACAAACTCCAGAGAACTTTGCCTGTTAGCTTTACACTCTGGCAGGGGTCAGACAGCTCCGGGTGACTTTTGACATGCCTGGAAAATAAACTCTCAGGAAAAAGAGAACCACCCCAGCCTGGACTATACTGATGGATATTTTCCAGTTAAATGGTTTCTTTTGAACATTTGTCAGGAGTAGTTTCCCAGGGCTACTGAAGCTGTTGACAGACTTAGAGCATCTGTGGTGTTTGTCCTTATCCTGTTTGCTGGATGGATGCAGCAATAGGTTTGATAGATCTGTGTTGCAGCCTAAATGCCGGTGTGTCATGTAGCTGCTTCAACAGCATGAAGTTTTTTTTTTGTTGCATGTGTGTAGCCATTGTCTTTGCACTGATTTTTTTTTCGAACTTGTTAGTATCTCATTGTGTAAACAAGCTGTATGAAGAAGGAAAGTTGTGCTCTGCTCAGAAACCTTGGTGGAAGCTACTGTCCTGTGGAAATGTGTGCAGCAGGAATGACAGCCTGCCAGGGAAGTGCTGCAGGGCAGGAAAGGTAGCAGTGGCTCCTAATGGCTTTATCCTCTTGGCTCCTAATGGCTTTATCCTGGCCTTGACGTGTGCTGTGGGGCACTGGATCTTGCATCTTTCAGTAAAGCAACTGTTCATGATGTACACATCCATATTCACCCATTTCTTAGTTGGCCAAGGATGAAGGCTGTTAAGAGCTGTTTTATTAACCTCTTCACTTTCAAAACCAGTTTACTTTAACTCTGAGTGACTTGGCAAGGATCTCTTGAACAGATGTGTCTCCTGCATGTGTCTTTTCCACTGGCCAAGCCTTTAGAAGTGTTAAGTGAATCCTAATAAGAAGAGTCATAGGCTTTTCTCTTCACAAGTACGTAAGGTTCTGGCTGTGATTTCAGTATCATCCAGTTTCTTAATGGGGGAATTCTTTTCTGCACTGCTGGCTTTTCAGCAAATGGTAGACCTGCAGGATCTATGAAATAATCCTCAACAAAGATTAATGTGTGCAATTGTTGTATTTTGAATATTTCATATTGAATTATCATGAAAGCACTCTTTCAACACAATAGGAGAGAATCTGGTCTTACAACCCATTTGCTTGAAATTTCTCACTGGAACAAATGGAGTAATAAAATGTGAAGTAAATGACTGTTAGAAGAAGAACAAAAACCAGCATCTGAATGAAGATCTGTATCAAGAACTTCTTGAGATAAAATTTTGGCTTTGGGAAAAAATTCTTTTAAGGACCTCAGGAAAAAACGACTTTTTTTAGTAAGAAATTTAAATGGTAAATATTTGCAGAAAGCAGCACTGTCACACCCCAAACATATCACAGAGTGTTCTAATAACAAGTGAAGAGATTTTATGTTTTATTTCTGTCTTACCATGCTGAAGTTTATAGGAGTATAGAGAAAAAATCATCAGAGGGTAAAATGAGTAATACCTATCATGAGTAATATTTGATGAAGCAAAATGAAAATTAAGACACAAATTACATTTTAAAAGCATTGTCATTCTGTTATTCTCATGGTAGGTTTTGTTTCTTGTAACACCAACTATGTACTTGAGTTGATTACAGTAGAGCAAGAACTACTACAGTAATGCTAATCGTATCTTATTCTTTTTAAACCCAGTAGTACTCATGTGACAGAATCTCTGCATTTTTTCAGTCAACTTCCTGAAGATTTAATTCATATAGCAATTTGTACTATGTTTACCCAGTGAAGTATGACAATGTGAAATATACAGTTCCAAAATAAAATTATATCCCCCTAATCCGTTTCTAGTTATTCTGTGCCTGTTTCCTGATTCACTGTTACAGAATTTAGTAGGAAATAAATGGTTTCAAACAGCCATCTTGCAAAATTTCAGTGAATGGAGAAGTGGGCTCACTATAGGTTGTGTAAAATTAATCACATCTGGAGCCTGTAGATTTAAAAAGTTGTAGGTTCAAGGCACTCTGATAATGTGAAATGAAAAAAAATAAGATACAAAACCAAAAAGTGAAAAAGGAATTTTTTCTGTATTACAAAAACATGAGTAGAGAATACTCTTAACTTTATTTCTAGTTCTCACTGCAGGAAAACTTGGCTGATGTGTCCAGAGAAAATTAGTGACTGAATTGTCCTAAACAGAAGAAATTTTTATCTACTATCTTATCTTTTCAGAAAGTAAGCAATATTCTCAAAATTAAGTCACTCCTTTAGTAGGGAAAAAGGGAAGATTCAGAAAGACATGCAGTTTGGAAATACAATAAAAGATGGAAATTTTGAAAATGGGAGAAGGGTGGGTTGACAGTTTTGAGTTTTATTGAATCCTTTGATTGGGAGTTACTTCAATGTTTGAAGTTAGCAATAGTATCTACAGGACGAGCAGGCTGGTTTTAAAGGGATTATCTTATGTGACAAGTACCGATATTGAAGAGTGATTCTATGCTGGATTTATCCATTTTTTAACCTATTAATTCTGAAAACTCTTAGAACAAAAACACTGACGAACTAATAGGGCTTTCATTCTTATTTAAACTGACAAAGACTTTGTGAAGTGGCTTTCTCAATGAGTAGTTGCACATGTGTTAAAATGAGATCAGCACCAAAAGTGATCTAAGAAATTAGGTATTTTTAATGCTAGCAATTTAAAAAAAACCCCAAGCCTAAATTGCATAACACCATTAAATTGTTCAAATTGTTCTGGCCACCCACCCACAAATTTTAAATTCCTCAAGTTAAAAAATTGTTTATGACAATAGTGTTAATGTACAACAAACTCAATGGCTCTTCTCTAGCGAGTGGTAAGTGGTAAAGTCAATGCTATAGGGTTTTCTTCAAGAAAGAGCTGAATTAGCCAAAAAATACTTCCTCCCTCTTCCATAAGATGGGACTGCACAGATCCTGCCCTCTTAGTTCTTCAGACTGGACTATTTTAATTTCAGCATGCATGCTGATGTTCAGCTGGTTACAAGTGTCTAATTATTGTGATTATATGCATGCAGATTTCATCACTTTTTTTTTTTTTTCAAATGGGAGCTGGCAGTGTGAGAGAAGCTTGGCATTTTATCTTCTCTATAATTTGCTTGTTTTTATGCTTAGTGTAACAGCTTGCTGAATGAGTGCCGGAGTGAGACATAGATAAACAAGGGGAGGGTGGGCACCCAGGCTGGCGGGTTCCAAGTGGTCATTGCACGTATCTGAAAAGACCTATCAAACAGGCAAGGGAAGGCCAAAATAGTGAGAGCAAACTTGGAAGTAACTTCTGCTGCTTGCTCATGTACACCTGTTGACACCTGTGTCTTTGGTTTTTCCCTCATGGAGGTAATTTCACTGTAGGTGAATGACATCTGTTGATGAAGATGGCCCCACAGTGGCCGAATGTGCGCTCAGTTGGTGTAGTGGGTAGTGGCCACTCATGGTGACCATGTCGTGAGATGGCCACTCATGGGCAGTGGCTCTTTGCCTGGCAGTGGCTCTTTGGGATGCACAGGGGGGGGTGTGGCAACATCCATTACCTGAGCTCATGTGCCTCATCATTTCTGGGATGGAAGCAGCCAGGGATGATGGCATTACTCTTAAGAGCAGGCCTGGCTGCTACTCTGCCACTTGGGCCACTGCAGGATTATTTGCTGAGATGTGGTTATCACCATCTCTCTCAAAATCAGAGATGGCTTCAGTCAAAAGGATATATATATACTAAGTCATGTCTGTCCCACTGGGACAGAGTGGGATGCAGAAGCAACCCTAGGGTCAACTGCTGTCAGGACATGGTGGTGCCTCTTTGCTCATCCAGTGGTTGCACTGGAGGAGGGTGCTCCCCATGTGCCTGGCTTGGCCCAGCTGAGTGAAGGGCAGAGCCTCAACAGCCCTTGCTGCTGCTCTTCTTCCACAGCCTGCATGTGCACAGCAGCCCCCACACCTCTACAGCTTTGAATGCCTGTCACAGAGCATATGCTTGGCTTGAGTTTTGTGTTTACTTCCTTGGATAGCTGCATGTGGTTTATGGTTTACATGGAGAAATTTATCGGAGGCCACTGCCGTATTTATTTTAACAGCTCCCTTCTGTCACAGATACCAGATGACAGGTAATCGCTAGATGCGAAAGTCTAATGGTTTTAGTTTCTAGCCCCACAGAGAGCTTGTGACCAGTCCAAATTCATAGATGGGGCTGTGCAACTCTGATCAGACCAAGTGTTATTCCTAGCCTGTGCCTCAAATAGGGGGGAAGGCTCTACATGGCCAAACTTGCTGCTGCTGTGCTTGCTCCACGTAGGAGAGCCTCTCTGCTTCTTGGATTCCTCATCCACCTTCCCCTGCTTTGCAAACACCAAGTCTGCGGGGTGATGTGGTGACATCTGGGTTATCTCAAGACTCGGCCAAGTTGTTTCCAGCTGGAATCGTGGCAGGTAAGTATTCTGTGTGGACCACCTTATTCCTTGAGAAGCTGACTCAGCTGGCATGGGGTCTGTGGCAGGCCAGGAGGCAACTTCCATGACCTGTGCTAAAGTGCTTTTATACCCTGCTTGGGTGGCTCAGCATTGCTTGAGTGAGTTTTTTTACACTCTAAAGACCATGCTCTAAAACAGCCTGCCAAGGGCTGTTACAATCAAGTGACAGTACAGCACGTTACAAAACCAGCGCATTTCGCCTGCCTTTTTTGGACCTCTCAAAATTGACTAAGTAGAGGGAGCTGTGCTAGGAGCCTTCTTCCTCTCACCAAAGAAAACCTGTGCATCAAAATCTCCTGAATTCTGTTTTTCCACTTAATCTTTTTCTGGGTTTTGGGTTGAATAGTTTATGGTTGTTCTTGAAGCTGTGGCTTGGTTTTATTTGTGTTCTTTGAAGCTTTTAGAGTGAACTTTGGTGATGTTATCCAGGTTTTTCTTTGCAAGACTGAAGTCTGTGCTCAGGTGGTTATGGAGAATAAAATGGGCTCTGATATTGGTACCAGGATGTGGGTTTTATGAAAAGCACTAAATATTTTGAGAATTGGCAGTAAAAGGGTGAAAGGTAGTAGGTTCGTTCATTTCACAATTCTACCTGAAGTGAGGTCATGGAAATTCTCAGCTCTAAAAGGTCACCAGGTTGCAGTAAGAATCATTGGCTTGTGGTGATACTGCAGATTATTAATACTTTATGTTTTTGAAATTTCTAACATTGCAACAGGAAATTAATGTTTTCTTGTCTGAAATTAAAAAAACCTCCAATTGAACCCAAACAGTATTTTGGGAAGAATTCCAAAATAATTCTGAAATACTGCTCTGTGTGTGGGTGTGAGTAGGTGCGTGGGTGTGTTGAAATGTTGAATTTCAATAATGGTGTTAAATTTTTAAAAAATAATTAATAGTTTCAGGTATGAAATAGAACTAAGGCACATGTCTACTCTTGTGAATAAAGGGCTAGAGAGCAAAACAATTGACATGGAAATGTCAATGTCATTTTAGTTTAAAATATCTATATGTCTCTACATGTTTCCATGAAAGGCTGAGCTCATGACAAAGTGTTTTGGTGGTGTGTGTCTGTATTTTTTTTTTCTGATTTGTGGATTTTTTTCCCTTTTTTTTCCCCTTTTTTGTTTTCAGTAAAGTATTCATTTGAAGTATTTTTAACAGTCGGTCTCTTTCTCTCTTCTGCCCCCTCCCCTTTTTCTGTTGTTTTTTTTTCATCTGCCATATGGTATGTGTCTTCTTGCAAGATCACTGGGGATAGATGATATCTAAATATACTTTTTCTCAGTTTTAGCACAATGTGGCTCTGATCCTAATTGGGACTCAAATGCTCTTCAGGATAAACATGTTAAGGAATATGATACCATTTGTGAAATGGCCTCTTTATGAATATGGGAGGTGCTTTGAGCCTTCAGCAGAATCAGCGTTTTTCCAAACTGTCCCAGTATTTCAGCTGAATAATGTATCAGCCAAAACCATGGGATATTAAGCAATATGGTTATAAAACAAGTGTTTCTGCTTTTTAATCAGATTTCAGATACGCAGTATATTCTTATGTTCTGCTATGAGTTGGATATCCGCTGAATAAGGATTTCAAGACAGATATGTTTGGACTGCATTTAAAAATCTGAAGAAGAATTAAGGAAAAGAAATTTCAAAGAAATATAACAAACACATCCAAACTGCCTTTTAAACTTTCTCCTACACCAATAAAAGCAGTTCCTCCCATTGTCTGTGATTTCTCACGTGTGTTAATGCTGGGACATTGAAGGAGCCTGGTCTGTGGGAAGTGACTGGCCTCATGGATTTGTCCTGTGTTGTCTTTTGATCTCGAGTAGGACCCGAGCCTGCCACTCGTCCCTGAAAGCAGGTGAGCAAGAGCCATAAACTGAGGCAGCTGTTGGAATTGCTGGGTGGAATCAGAAGAGCACGTGTACGCTGCCGAAGTATTTCCTGGGTAGATGAGAGTAAGCAGGATGTTTGACTGAGCTGTGTTTTGTCCTGGTCTGAAAAGCCCGAGAGTTTTCAATGCAATCTGTTCTTTTGTTATTTTTAGTTACAATGGGGTCCTAGAAATCCAAAAGCAATTATCCACAGTATTCAATGTATTGGCTATGGATTCTTGGGCAAGCATAAACCACGCTATCCTGGATACTAAAAGCTGTATAGTACAGAAAGGAGGGGATGCTAGTGAATAGTGGCTTTATAGTACTGTAGTTGGGCTGCTTCCTCAGCTAGTTCATGTTTTTCTATATGCTGCACTTCATACCATCTAGGCATAACTACATATTGCTTATGACACTGTCCCATTCAAAATCTGTAAAATAGTCCAAGTAAGGAAAGATTATGAGGATACTCTGAAACAGGGGGACTTGCTAGGATATACTGGAAGATTCTAACCAAACTGAGGTTTTGTACTTCTTCATCAGGCTCTGATCTGTTAGACAATACAGTCCTTTTGTAGTTTGTTCCCTAATCATTCAGTAGATGAAGGACATGGGAGTAAATAAAGTAATGCCAAAACCCGTAAGCCTCTTGAAAGAGTGGTCTGTATAGTAGTTCAGGGAATGGTAAGCAAGTTTCCTTTGTCCTCTTGGTTTTTGGGGTGCTGCAAATCACAGACCATGGAAAGGACAGCTTTCTCTGTGAGATCCCAAATGCAGCTAGAAGTGGTTTAAACTCTAGATTACAATTATTGCAGCCAGCTGGAGGGAAGTGCAGTATGTACCTAGCCTTACGGCTAAATTTATAGTATTTCTGTGTATGCAGAAGCATTTATATCTGGCACTTGTGTGCTGTTTGAGACTGCATGGTAATCTTTCTTTGACCGAACTAATAAGAGATGGACTGATAAGAAATACAAATCTGCTTGCACTTACTAGATGAGCATGTGTTTCCGCTTCTTTACCATCTTGTGCTTTTACTTCCTCTGTTAGTGAATGTGAGCAATTGTTAGTGAATGTGAACTAGTTTGGATTTGTAGGTATTAATTTCATTATATTACACTTTCCTGGCAGCAGCTTTTTCTACAGCAGGGAAATCTAGAAGTGTAGTGGGTTTTTGTTTCAAATATTAGTAATTAATAAGAGAATTAAAAATTATTCATTTTAAAGTGCACATTATTTCAATGTAGGGTTCTGGGCTTAGTGTTTATATAAAGTAAACAATAACTTCCAGTTTGGGAATGTTATTGTTCCTGTTACTGCAATTTACTGGAATAAATAAGATCAGATTTACTGACTCATTTTAAGGATATTTTGATTTTTTTTTCTAAGTTAAGCAACTGTTGTGGGGGTTTTTTTTGTTGTTGTTGATTATATTCTATTACTGCTCACATCATACTTGGCAGCTAATTCTGTGCTCCTTATATATCATGCTGTTCTGGATCCGTGCTTGTGAGTGGGTGTTTTTCACTATCCATTTTTTCAAGACTCATATTAAATCTTTTTCCCATTGTTACATCTACCTTTCTCCATCTTCACAATGAAATGTGTTAGTGGGAAGGCTCTTGTGTAACTGCACTGGGATATAGAATTTTGCTTTTTATATGTATCTGAAGTAAATTCAGTAGATTCAGTCTGTGAGAGTTGAGCACTGCTGCACCTACCTGCATAGAACTGGGACTAGGTTACACCTACAAACCTTCAGAGTCCCAGGTGTCTAGTAGGACTGCACAAGTATTTAATAACCTTAATTCCACTGGATTTCCACCAAAGACAGCCAGATAGTAATAGGAAAGGCCAGTCTGTAGGGAGTAAGAAATCTAGGCATGTAAGTAGAACTTAGATGTCTAAGGGTTTATCTTACAGGAAAATCCAGACCTTATAGTGTCATTATTAAAATTCACTTTTACTAATTCTTATTAGAACTCCCTTTTCCTTAGTGAGACCTCTGATTGTTGCATTTTAGTTGTGTAATGTATTAACTAGACTAGTGCTACATACTCTACATTCAGCCACTTTTGAGGAGAAGGTGTGCTGGATGTTGTTGTCCTGAACCTGGTCCCAGAATTGTTCCTGCAGAGATTCTCAGTGCCTTCGAGATTTGCTCAGAGCAAGGAGGCGTAATATACTTTAAAGCAAACAAAGCAAATCTCTCCTTCCCCTCCCCCAAAATGGAGCTTTTCTTGTATTGTCACATTGTAGGTGTATTTAACTGAAAAGTTAGTGCAGCTGCAGTCTTAAAGTCTTCTGACATGTTTTACTCTATGACTACCTATTTGAATAAGCTCTTGTGGAAGAGGAAAGAGGCACCTGTATCAAAGTCTTTTAGAATATTGATCAACCCTTGCAAGACAGGACTGGTTCACTGAGTCCAGTTCCTGCTGTTACAGACATACCACATCATAATAGTGCTCATATATTAAGCAAACTCTGTTTTTGAGGTTCTTGCCTCTACTGCACCCATCTGATGTCTTCCTTTCCTGGTAGTGAGGAATGTTCAAATTTCTGACAGATGTTGTCACAAGTTGAACCATACATAGTTCTAGTGCTAGCTAAATAATTGGAAATTTAAGTATTCTTGTGTTTTTCAAGATTTACTGAATCACTAAGAGGGACACAGAGTCCTCTCAGAATGCAAGTACACTGAGCTCTTTCTGGCATCCTGTCATACAAGTAGTTGACTCTTCAATCAATCATTTTGGTGAGGCCTTTATTTTTTTCTTGGTGTCCTAGGTGAAATGCAGACTTGTGTAGCAGTCTGGTCTTTATATAACCCGCATTTTGTCTCTCATGGTTTCCTACCTTAAAGTTCTTCACTCCTGCTTCCAGTGTTCTCAGCAACACTCAGATGCATTAAAGCTAACATTTCCTTCACCTAAAGCTAATACTTCCTTCATCTAGAAAATGAGCTACTACATTGATAAATAATGTTATGTTGGTCTGATATAATTTTTTTCTTTGGTGCTGGCAAACTGATGTTGTGCTTTATTCTGTTTTCCTTTAGCCTCTTTCTTTAATTATGCCTCCCATTGCAATATGTTCCAACACTGTGTGTTTCTGCTGAGGTGATTTTTATGAGCAGTAGTTGCCTGGATAACTTGGTTTGTTTCTCCCTTCCTCTGCCTTGTTATTTTTTAAAATCTAGTTACTGTGTTTATTGAATATTTTCAGATCATATACCACCCTATACTTAATAATTTTATTAAAGCCCTTGCACCTAGCACTGCAATTTCATTTGTCAGTACTTTAAGAACACACAGATGATGACTACTGAGGTTTTTCTAGTTTTGAGTGGATTAAGCTCTTTGAGTTTTGCTGCTGTTTTCATGCTCCTTGCCTTACAGGCAGCTTAAATTTCCCAGGCTGTAAAATAAGAAAGTTAATTCCATTTCAAGACTATTGAAAATCAGCTGTAGGGCACGTTGATGTTGGATGCTCTGCACAAGTGTTGTGGGATGCTTAAGTGAAATTTTCATTTCATTGTTTAAAAGTAAGCATAGCAATTCCATGGAAAAGATAAGCCTGTATCTTAATTTTTTTTTTTCACTCTAATGGAATATTTCTCCTGCTCTTCCTCTATATAGCTCTGTGTGCTCCTTCCTGCCAAGTGGGAGTGGCAATAATTCCTCTTTGCAGTGCTCACCCCCCTTATTCAGTGATGTACCATCCCACAGGCAACCCTGCCCAGGAGGAGGGTTGTGCTTGCGCTGCTGCGGTGCTGAACCCTGTCAATTAAAAAAAAAACAAAACAAACCAATTTTTCTGCTATCTCTCAGGACTTTGCAAGGAAAAAAAAGGCAAACCCACACATCTGGGTAATGAAATATGTTATTTCTCAACAGATGATAAACCCTAAAAGTTCTCTGAATGTGTGTAATAAGGTTAGGAATAGGTTAGATGTGAATGATGAAGAGAGCTGGACTGACTCACTTTGATACATGTAAGTGGTTTGTGCAGTTTCCAGTTCATGGCATGTTAAAGTCCGCTCAGGTTCATAAACAGTACTTCCCCAGCTAGTGAGGTGAGAGAAACCATCTCATCTCTGGTTTTCCCGGGGAACTACAGAGTGAGTAAGGACAGATAAGATAAGAAGAATAAGCCACCGCAAAAAAAAGTGCATTTGAGGAAGAGTTGTGACTTTGCATGGTGACAAGTTCTCTTAAAATAAAAACACTTTAAAGAACCGAAGCTCAGCAGATGGTCACATAATCTGTTGTTGAGACTGTAAAGATGGAGGCTGAGGGGACTTCTGGAAGAACTTGACACATCCTGACAGAGGAGCAGTACAGCATTTCTCCTTTCCTCAGGTCCTTCCTTGCCTTCCATCTGCCCTCCCAAAACCCTAGAAAGCAAATACAAACCCCATTAAGTTCAGACTGCTGTTGACAGAGGGAGGCTGGAGAGATTTGAGCAAGTACCAATTTTTGAAGTTCAGGAAGCTTCAACTCCATAGCAATGGTGTTTTCCTATGCCTTTTTACTCCTGAATTTTTCTGGGGGTTAGGACAGAATTTTAAAAACTTGAAAATCTAAAAAAAATTTTAAAAATCTTAAGCTTTTTAAAATCTAAAATTATTTTGAGTTTTAAATTTAGAATCAGCAAAAGTGAGGAGGCAGGGGCTGTCCTTCTGAACAGGAAAATTTCTGAAGTGAGGATGATGCTATTGCTTAAACAATTGCCTGCACCTAGACGCTTCTGTTCGAATTGCTGTTGGAGAGGCTTATGTGACTATAATGTTTTTTGTCATTGCCAAGCCAACTTCTTTTAGCCTTTCAGAGAGCAGAAAAGGAAAGCCTCGCTCACATTTTGAGGAGTATTTGAAACCTACTGTTGCCTCAAGCTTTAGCTTCCTGTGCTGTGTGGTAGAGTGTCTGATAATGAAAGATGAAAGCTTTCTATTTTTGTCTTGTGAATGTAGCTCATGTTTCATGGGCCAGATTGGTTGATTTTTGTGTGTTCCTTTTCAGTGCTGCCTTTATCATGGGGAAGGAAGGAAGGAATAGCAACTTCACTGAGATGCTAAATTTAGTGCAGTTAGAAAAAGTGAGGATGTGTATCTGGGGTCTTTTCAGCTTTTCAAACTCAAGGCACCTAAAGAGTCTGATATGTGACCGAGCATGTCAAGTTGAAAGGACAGGTGCCTGGGCACCAGAAACACTCTTGCTCTTCATCCCAGTGAATATCATGTGGCAAATCTGTGCACCTTGTCACACGTGAAGATAATTTTTCTCTCTTTGTCATTTGAAGTGTATACAGCAGACATAACTGTTGGTGGTGTGTTCTGATCTAGACAAGCTTAAAAAAAGCATTGAAAAAAGTTATTATTGATTCTGGGTGTTTTACTGCTGTACGCCTGGTGCACTAAAAAACTTGATGTAATAATTTTTGTTTACATAAAAGTGTTCTCAAAGATGAGGGACAGCAGATTTGTGGGTTTATTTTCTAGCTATGCATAGTACAGAGATGATGTTATATGGAAGGGCGAAGTGTAAGAGGGCATGGAGGAGAAGCCATGATGTTCTGTCCCTTGTGTATCACGTATTTTCTGCCTTAGATTTATTGGGGAAACTTGCTTATCTGAAGTGAAATTATCCAGGTGTTTTTACTCTATATAAGCAAAATATGATTTGTATTTTCTTTCTCTAAGACCTATAGCCTATCTGTAGAATTAATATTTTTTTTCCCCAGTTGTGTGTATTGTTATCCCAACTCACTTTGCTCTCAGATGTTGACATTTCCACTTTCTGTTTTAGGATTATGGATACCTTCATTAAAAATATGTCTGCGTGTGTATTGCAGCATGAAATACCATGTCTGTTCACAGGATGTTCCTGCTGTAGGAATTTTTCAGTGAAGACAGAAGCCTGCACACTTGTGTGTGCAATGTGAAGTTCTTCAGAGCAGATACTACCCGTGCTCTGCGGGAGGCCATAGTCCAGCTTGCAGTTTTGTCTACAAACCCCAGCCAACAAGTTCTGTGGCTCTGCCTTCCCTCTCTTTCTCCCTCAAATGTTCGTTTTCCAACCTGCTAGTGTAACTCCTCTGCTAATGTGATCTGTTGGAAGAGAATAACTGCTAAGCAGTTTTGGCAGAATGCACGTTAAGTGAATGCTACTGTATTGCACCTCCTTCTGAGCACACCTAGACATCATTCCATGCTGAGGATGGCTAAGATCCCCTGCAAAGTAGTGCCGTTTTCATTACAAAATAATTAGAGTTGTTAACATTTATAGTGGGTGCTGCTTTTTGTGATGGTACACCCAAACTACAGCTTCAGAGTCAGAATGGCTGAGGTGTTCAGTACCGTGCTGACATGTTCATTATGAACTGCCTAGCACCATTAGCATATTTACAGTAGGTCCTGCTTTTTCTGATGGCATTAT
This sequence comes from Cephalopterus ornatus, assembly GCA_013396775.1. Lineage (NCBI taxonomy): Eukaryota > Metazoa > Chordata > Aves > Passeriformes > Cotingidae > Cephalopterus > Cephalopterus ornatus. The sequence continues at coordinate 62,303 of VZRE01011333.1, forward strand.
CTGAACTACTGTCTTGTGGAGCCAGGTGTCAAGTTTTCTTTTTTTTTTTTTTTAAAAAAAAACCCCACCTTGGCAGCAACTTCCAGGTAGATCTCCTGCATTGCAGGTGAGCTTGAGAAGAGTTCAGCCTCTGCATGCTTTCACAGAGCATCAGCAGCTCCTTGTCAGGCTCTGTGTGCGTAGTACAGAAAGAAGCGCTCAGCTGCTTGGGCAGCCTTTCCTGCTGAGTGGGGTGGTGCTTGTGGAAAAAGACGTGTCTCACATCAAAGCCTCTTTTTTTGGCTTCTTAAACGCACCTCATTTTCTAGAAAGCAAGAGCTGTGCTAGGGCATGCACAGCTGTCAGAGGTTTCATTGCTTTGAGTAAGAGAGAAGATCCATGGGTTTGTTTGGATTTTTTTTTTTTTTTTTTTTTTTTTTTTTTTTTTTTTTTTTTTTTTACTTTTCTATGACAAATTCCCAGGCTAGAAAGATGAGAATAGAGTACAAATGATGAACAGGGAGGCTTTATACGAGAGCTAACTTCGTGTTTGTTCTGCAATATCAGCTCAGTGCTTGTTTTTACCTGGTTATGAAAATATGAAGCATCTTACATTTTGCTATTTCATACTTACAGAACAGCATAAAGGGCATCTTACAGTGTATCTTTTTGATTCTGTTTGCTATACTTCAAAGTACTGTTTTCATATTTATGTGTCTAGAAGACCCAAAAGTACATTTTAATCCCAATTAAAATGAGAAAAAGGAGTGTATTTGGAATATCTGCATTTGGAGTATACTTGAAGTGAATTGCTGCTTTGTTCTCCATGTGCTCTGAGACAGAACAGGCTGTTAAGTGGGACCTTTGTACACTGACTCCCTGCCTCTCCCCTGCAGTTTAGGAAGCTCTCTTACCGTGGTCTGATACATGCTTGAACTTGCAACTTGGTAAACAAGACTGGTTATGCTGAAGTCATTGATGGGAGTCAGAGAAGGAGTATCAAGTGTGTGGCTTGTGTGGAGGATACAAATAAGGAGGCCCTGTGCCCTGCTATGGAAGGACAGCACTTGCAAGTAACTGTGTGCACAAATGTGTATGCGTGTGTGCATGTTCCCAAGTAATTGTCCCCATGAAAGGAATTGCAGAAAGCTGACTAGATGTCTGGCTAAACAGTTACTGAATCTGGTTAAGCTATTGCAGGTGAATCATTCACAAAAATAATTGGTTGTTTTCACAGAGTCAGTTGTCCACCCTGCTTACTTAGTGTGAGATAGGGAGTTGTTTTGCAGGACATTGCAGGCTGTTTTTATTTGGCTTCATACCTGCAGCTGTTGATTTTCCTCATGTGCAGATTTTTTCAACATTGATGGAACTAAATTTTTTTCCTCTTAAATATGTCCACAATTAAAAAAAAATTTTTTTTTTAATGAGCCAGGTTGCTGGTGGCCACAGGATTCCTGGGTGATGGCCAGTGGAGCTCGCTGACCAAAGATAAGAATTGGGAAGCGTGAGCACCTAAGTCTAGAAATGGGAAATGCTGGTACTTGGCTACACGCAGCTAGAACTGCTTTGTGAGCAAAGTCTGAGCACCATAAAACAGCTGGTGACAGGTCTCTGAAAGATGGTTTTGGCTTATAATCCACAGCCACTTTCTATGAGTTACAGAGCAAACTTCAATTAGCATTTGCATTTGGTTTGGTAGGCGGCTCTTTTTTAATGTTGCTCGGTATAGTTTGTGCTCTTCCCTTTTTCCTGTCTTCCTTCCACGTTACGGTATGTGGTGCAGTTATTTCCCTGCAGCCCCAGTGCTTTCTGTCAGCTCTCTTCTTGTCCTGCTTGCTGCTTAGCCCCATAGGGAAGGGGCTCAGCTTCTCCACCTGTACCCTGTGTTGGTAACTGAAGCTGCCTCTTCAGACCGGAGCAAGGGAGGGAAATGCTGGTACCAGTAATAGTATCTATGAACTCAGAAGCCCACAAGGTCATGTACTGCATCAGTGTGATGTTTCCACTGTTAAACGGGGATTCGTAGAGTGGACAAGAGCCCTTTTGGACTTCTCCCTTAGAAGGAAGAAGGGCTGTGTAAAATTGCAGGCTAGTTCTTATCAATCAATACCTGTTTGTTCATGGTTCCACCTTTATGACAAGTTAGATTTGTGGAGAGAGAAATGACTGTAGGAATCAACGTGGAATTACTTTTAAGTGGAAACACCCAAAATCATTAATGAGTTTTCAGTGTGGCATGTCTTTATTAAAGAGAGTATGTCCCATTTTATTTATTATTTCCTAAGAAGCAATAATAATGAACAACAGTACCTCTAATATTGGATAAAAAGTCTAATCAAAGGCAAAACCCATGCCCAGCAGTAAATGACTGCTTTGTTATTTTATTTTTCAGTTTGGTTTGTTTGGGTTTTTTTAGAGACACCACTGATCTTGTTTGGTATTGCAACTCTCAATTGCTGTTTGAAAGTTTTCCTATATAACTGAGAGAGAAATCATGGCAGTTCAGCAAAAATTAATGCATTAAAAGCTTGAAGTGTGTATTTAATGTAAGAACATTGGAAACACATCCAGATGGAGAGATGGTGCTGCCTGGAATGCTAGTCTTTGTAGGAAGGAGATTTTATTGCTGCCCTGTTGAGAAGTGAGTTTTTCTAAATGTTTTCAAGGTTTTGAAATGAGTTTTGCATTCTGTAATGTACATGGCAGAAAGTAAAGAGATGAAACATTCTGATGAAAACATTTTATAATTCATAGAGGCACATTATTTAATATATTTTATTTGCCTAGCAAATTTAATTGTTTCTGATGAAAATTGGGAAGTTAATACTTACATGACCCAAGGCAAACAACTTTGAAACAAGCCCATTCCTGAAGTTTTCAGTTTAAGCAGATGCCTCAAATCAGACAAAACTTCAAATACCCATGACTCATGGCCACCAGCTAGAAATGTTTTGTTGTTCCTCAGGGTACAAAGCAATTTCTTTTATGTTTTGGGCAGTGAGTCATGGCTGAAAAGCAGTAGTGCTTCTAAGCAGTAAGCAGTAGTTCTTCTAAAGGTAAGTTAGATACAGTGATTTTGTAGACAACAAATGGAGTTCATGCACTCTTAGTTATTTTTGAGGATGGACTCTGGTTTGATGTCATGGATTTACCCATGAAAGATGACCAAGTGGTTCATTAGGTTTATTCTGCTGGTGTGTTTGACCTCCTCTGGAGTCACTGGTGACAAAGAACTGTGAGTTTCCACAGTTTGATACTGGTTGCAGACAGATAAGACTGTTGATGTTATGATCTCATTAAAGATAAGTCAGGGGATTGTGCAATGAGCTGATAAGGCCTGGCCTGATTCAGCATGCTCTTCTGTTCCACACACACCTATCAGGATTGATAGGTCCACAAAATGCGCAGACCACTGTTGCTTCCCCCTGACTCCTCAGCTGGGTCGGCAGTCCGCTGTCATATGGTTGTGTGAGGTGTCCAGCCTTTCCATCAGCCTAGTTCAGCAGCTCTGGCACTGAGTTGTGTCCGTGTGGTTTCTGACTTCTTGTTGTATTTAAGATAAAATGGAAATGCCTTGCCATTACTGCAAGCTCACCAGATAACAGGTCAGCCTCATGAAATTACAGAAGTTTTGCAAAACCCCTGATGGTAAAGAAGGGGGTGTCAGCACTTACTCTAGCCCAGTAGCTGTGGACCTGGAAGAGAAGTCTAGTTCTCACCTGCTCCTGCAGGTGAAACACCTCTGCCTGCGTGTAATTGGCAGCGGCAGCCATAGATTCAGGCTGCCCACCTGCAGGTCTGAAGTTGTTTCTTCCTGTGTTGGAGGGAATTTTATGCTCTGGGATAAGTATTCTGGCTGCATAGGTGTGACTGCTTCCCTGTGCCACTCTGAAGACCAAAGGTGAGTAGGGCATTTCAGCTTCGTAAACTGCCACACATTGGGTTTCTCTGGTTGTGCCAACATCTAGGTGCAAAGGTGTGGGGATTCACACAGCTGATTTCAAGTCAAGGGTGGAAGAGCATAGCTGATAGCTGGCATAGTCTTTGTAACTACTCTCTTGGGCACTTCTTTGCTCAGGCAGCAGGCATCAGACAAGCCAAAGCATGGAAGTTACCTGGCCTCTGGAGTGCAAGTATTTCACGGTTAGTGAGGCAGCTGGGCAAATGCCTGGTGTCTCCTTCCTCAAAGGCATGGACTTGATATTGTGGAGGGTGTGGACTGCAGCTGACTTCCCCAGTGACTCTGCTTGTCTGCTGACAGTGTTGGAGATGGAAGATAAATTGCTCATCATTGCAGTCTGACAGCTGCCTAGAGAGCAGAGTAGAATTAATTCCTGAGGTTCTTTCTTAACCATTTCATTTACCTGGGTGGATTCAGTTCATTACTGAATTTCTAACTCCTTTACAGGAATTAATAGTAATATAATTATCTCCCTTGTTTGTTTCATGTAGTCTCAGCATCTTAGATAACACAGCAAGTATGTTGTTTATCTCTCTCAGGAAAAAAATTTAGATTGTTAAAATAAGCTGGAAATACAGTCCGACTGTGTTTGGTAGATGCTGTTGCCTTGGGCTATGGCTTATCTCATTAACCAACCACGAAGACTGTGCAGTTTTCCATCTTTGCTTTTCATCAGGTATATTACCCTTCATGTTATGTATCTACAGTTGTTCAGGGCAATAGTGAGTAGGGTATTTGTGTATTTCTGGTGTATTTACAAGAACCAGGTTGTTCTCTGATGATTGCAGACTCTGCAGTTGGGTCTTTTAATATATGTGTTGGTGGACAGCTGCAGTGTAAGTAAGAAAATGCCCTATTCATTCGGCAGGGAGGTTTGCTTACCTTGTATTGTGCCATTCAGTTACCTATTGAGGTGTTACCCTGTGAATGTGCTGTAGTAACAACAGACTGTTGGGAAAGCAGGTAGCAAAACAGTAGCCTGAAATAAAATACTTTTTGGAGGCCTCTCAAGAGTGGTTAATAGACAATTCCTGAGCTTTTAGCTGTTAAAAGTCTTGGAGCTCCAGCCAAGTTACAAAACATGTTTTGTCTGGCAGTAGTATGGATTAGTGAGCCAAAGGGTTATGAACAGTTAAAAAAACCCCTTTTTGACAGAGTTTGGGCCCTTGTTTTGGAAAAGCTGTTGAGAGAGTATGAAGGAGGAAGAGTTTCTTGCAGGTCTCTGTCATAGGCGTTTGATAGTTAGGTCAGTGGGGTTTGTGATATGTATTTGTTTTTTCAAACCTATATTTCTCTATTTTGTTTTTCTACTGATAAGATTCATTATTGGTTGGAGAAGGCTGCTTAGCTACTTGATTTAGTATAGCCACTCCCTTTCAGGAGGGAGAGTACGGAGTGTGGAGTCCTGGAAGAGGGGCCAGGGAACTGACCAGGTCTGAGCAGGAGCAGGCAAGGACCCACCGCCAAGCTTGATTGCTCAGAAGGGTGCATCGGCAAGGGCTGGAATGCAATCCAAGTGTGCAGACTCCAAACAATGACGCTGTGGCCAAGACGCAATGTCTTCTTCCATGGTGCTGTGAAGTTTATCATGTAGGTGACCTCTGATTTTTAATTTGCAAGCAAAACAAACTTTATGTGAGCATATTCAATCAGCATGAACCTTTTAGAAAACTCTCTTAAGTACAAATGTACTTATCTTGGCTGTTGCAATAGCTAAATGGAAGCAGAAAGAACTGTTTGGAAACCACTTGTGTATCTGTGGTTAACAGGAGTGCCAGAATTACAGCCATCTTGACCAAAATAACATACTTTATATATGTAAGGGCATATGAATGAAGCATGCTACCAAGTTAAGTTGCCCAAAATGGGAGCTGATTTTACAGTGAACTCATTTCTTACTTCAGCCTTGTTGAGGTTGCTTTTTAATTCTGTGAATTAGCATTAATACACGTGGGAGGACATTTTCTTTGGATCCTGCATTAAATTATTCTGAACTGTGTAAAAGCCCTGAGAGAGGAGTCGAATGTCTGCCTCCTCACCTACCCTGTTAATGGGCTTTGCATTGTGTATTTTTACACCTATTTGAAGCAGTGATACTAGTTTTCCAATTGCTGTTCGAGCTCTTTGACGGTGCCGAAGAGTAGTTATGCAACATGTCTGAGTTGCTTCCCCTTTCCCAAGAGTGAGCAAGGACTGACAGGACAAGTATTGGCTCTTTCGTGCAAATTAACTCTTAAACTGAAATTCGGAGTTATGGATACTTTGAACAGGTCCTTGACTAATGAAGATGAGAGGCTACTATCTCTTAAAGAATGGATGAGTGCTAGCACAGTGTCAGGAGAATTGAATTTTGTTCTGGTCCTTTTGAAAAGTTGAGTACAAATTCGTATGGCCATTTTTGTTTTTCATCCATTGTAGGAAGATGTGACTTTTATTTATTTAAGGTTAATCAGCCGAAATGGCACTGATTGTTGTAGTGTAGGGGTTAAAGAAATACATAAACCCTCACGTGTGTGTTTGTTATGGTGCTACCTGGGTGCCCCAGTGATCTGCCCTACCAGCCTCCAGTGTCTCTTTCTCCTTTAGGGACCTTCACCATGCCTATGCTGCTGCACTTAGAACAGGGAGCAGGTTTGCCAGATTTATCAGCAGAGGCACCTCCAAATGAGGCATCTGTGTCTGGTAGAATGCTTGGGTGTGAATTGCCAGGTGGTGATTACCTGAGGGAAGGTTACCTTCCAGGGTAGGGTCTATATATCTAGATCACAGGATGACTCAGTCATCCAGCTGTGGTGCATCACTGGCTTGTTTAGACACTTAATTACCTTGCTCTCCCTCTCTGCTCTTTCCTACAATAATAATACTCATCTTATGTCTGGTCCTTTCTAAAGAAAAGTTAGGCTAGGCTTCTCTTCTGTCTTTGGGGGTTTGTCCTGTTGACGAAAAGCAAAAGGGGTGGTAGTTAAAATCATGGAACTTACCCACCTCTGAGGGAAGGCCCTCCTTCCAGTACGAAATGGCTAGCAAGCTCTGGCTGAGCCAGCTGTGCCAGTTTTAGGAAGTTTCTGTTCTTGTTTGCCACCTGCCCCTTTGACAGAAATTCCGGCTTTCTCAGCTGGGTTGGTGACGGAGACAAAGCAACACGTCTACATGGGGTGCTGGAGGGCTGACTCGGTGTGTGTGTGCATGTGGTAGCCCCCAGCCTGGCTGAGCAACCTGAGCATCTGTGTGGCATTGCAAGTGCCCTGCAGTGTGATGAAATTTGGGGGGAGAGTGGGCTCAGCCTCTTGGGGTTAGCTCTGTGGTTACGCTGGATTAGCTGGAGTATGCAGCTGCATCCTAAGACTGCGTTTTGGCACGTGCATGGAGGCTTTTCACTTCTAATTGATTTCCCTCACTTTCTTGCCGGCTTTGTGTAAGTGTGACCTAGAACATGAAGTGCCAAGGCTGATGTACTGCTCTTTGCTCTGCAAGCAGTTTTATGTATTATTCCAGGGTATTAATTTAGTTTCCTTTTTTTAATTAGGAGATTTTTCCTCTTGGGTTGAATGATTTAGATTTACCTGCTGCTTATCAATGGTTAGGTGGATGTAGTTGGATTTTTGGAAGAGAGCAGTTTATATGCATAAAAGAGGAAGAAAGAGACCCTGCTTATAGTGCTGGTGGATCATCTTCAAATATTTGTGTGATTGTAGTTAGAAAAAAAAAGCACTGTGTATTTGTGGGGCTGTTGTAAAGCTTGATGTCTTTTTCTTTAGTGTCCCAAACTATGTATAGCTATTGGCTTCCTGCCCTCCCCCCTCCCACCCCCCAACATATGCTTTTATTAATACCTAGAGTGAGACAGAGACAACTCCAGACTTCTTTTGGGGGGTGTGATATATAGATTTGTTGACTGTATTTTGATAACAAAACTGACTTCTGCAACTATACCAGAAATGTACCAGTTCTATGTACTGGAGAGATAGCTTTAGCTGTAATTTTTAGTTAGCTGGTTGGGGTTTTTTTAAGGGACATTATCTTTTAAGTCTTATCCTTTCCTTCATAGTTTTCAGAGAGCCTCATTTGTTTTTAGTTCCAAAAGGTTTCTCCCTTCTCTAGGTATTAGCAAATTAAACACAATTCAGTATGGTTTTGTTGCTTCTTTAAAATTGTTGGTTAACTTATGCTGTAGACTCTCTGCATTAATTTATTTATTAGAATGAACCAGAAAAATACTTGAATTACTGCTCCATTAGAAAAGCATTGCTAATTTAGGCATATAAATCACAGGGGTATATGCACTGCAGGGGATGTTATTTCAAACTAGTAATCTGGAATAGAATAGCACCCCCTTGTTTAAAGGAAGTATGATTCTGCAGTCGTCTACTCATTTGCTACTGAAAAGGGGTATGTTTATAATATCAACAGAGTGAATTTAGAGAATCAAATCACGTTTCATGGTAAAAGTGACCTGGAAAGAAATATTTTCACAGTTTTATGTTGTCACTGTTTTTCATTCATTACACATACACACATCCCTGACTGAGATGTTTTTTGTTTTGTTTGTTGGTTTCAGAAGCCTCATGGCTTTTCGTAAGAATTATTTAGTGTCCCAGATCTGCCAATTATGAGCTTCTCAGGCTATGGGCACAGAAGCAGAGGGACAAACCTTCAGGCAGAAACATGGTGCAAATAGCACTGAAGCAGCTGTAGACAAAAGGGCAGGCTGTGCATTTGCTAACATAGGAGTTGAGTGCATTGGAGTTGCAACAAAGGGAGCCTGGTTTCGACAAATTTAGCCCAGGGTAAACTTGCCTATGGGAGAGAGCTCAATCCCTAGTAAGTGTCAGGTGTTCACAGCTTTTAAATCAGGACAGCTCGACTTGGCACAGATTAACCCTTTTTGTGAACCTCTTTCCTCAGTCTCTGCAACCCACATGCATTTGAGTTTCTCTGGTCATGTTGTCTGATTACACTTGAGGGGCAAAGAAACAAAACTTGGTAAAATATTAAAGGTACGTGAGTTGCATTTCTCCTGTATTTCCAGGCATGTGCTGATCCACATGAAACCGTGGATGCTGGACATCTGGAGCATGGCACTCTAGGTTTACATGAACTCAGTATCCAGAATCCAATATGGCTTGCATGAGTTGCATGTCAGAATGTGTAGCATGTCTTAAGCACATTGACTTACTGAGCACGAGCAGAGCATGCAGTAGGGCAGCCCAGACTTTCCAGATGCATTCAGTGTGCTGTGTATAAGTGTAATCTTTCTTGTTTCTACGTGGAACAAATCTTCCAGAACCACAGTTGAAGAAGATGGTCAGCCTCAGCCTAATTTTTCTTCTTACAAGTTCTTCTTCAGTATCTGCATGTTGCCAAGAAGTAGCAACTTCAGATAGTACATATAAAAATCACTGTCCTTACCAATGAAGGCTTGTGTGGGATATTGAAGACTTTGGAATGGTTACATTGCCTTCTGGAAGCAGAAACATGGCAAAGACTAGGAATTGAGTGAAGAGGAAAAGAACCCATGTGTTAGTCCTCAAAATTGGATTACCTTGACATTTGTCACGTGAATGTGACACGTAGTGTTTTTACTTTGTGTTGAAGCCCCTTTCTGGTTTGATTGCTGGGAAGTATCCATTTCATGTTCCCCTCCCCAGGAAGCACACCTGATTGTGAGACCTGAGGCTTGTCCCTGTCTGGCTGTGTATTAAATCACATCTCTATTCAGTGACCTCACTTTTTCCATGCTTGTTTGTGTATTGCAGCTGTTGCTGCACTGACTCTGTGCAGGGCTTCTTGAAGCCTGTGATCTGTAGGCTTTGACCCCTTTGGAGGGAGCATTATTGAGTACCAGTGTTTTCAGACAGCTGTCTTTTATTCGTCATGTGTTTATAGTGACATGATCATTACAACCAGGGTCAGATCACATATTGTGAACCTTGAGGAGTAGGAGAAGGTTGTGTTTTTCCAACTAATTTACCAGGCTTCAGAAACTTCATAGAATTAATTGATTTGTGCCCTGAGTGGGTCAGTGATATACTTTGAATGCTGTTATGTATTTTCATGTGGCTGCAGGAAAAGTGAAACTGCCCCCTCACCCCTTCCCACTTTTGCAAAATTATTATTTTAAAGCAAAATTCTTCAGACTTTTTATTAGCAACCACAACAGATGCTTAGCTTCTGAAACTGCTCTGAGTCATTAGACTGAGGAGCTGAGGTTACAGGCCCCATGCTGATATTGTTGGATGAAGCGCTGTGGTCTTTGTCATGCAAAGAGTAGGCATAAAGTTATATTAAGTTAAAAGCCCGGTGTTTGGCATCTGTACTTAAAAGGGTTATATCTGCTTGCTTCCAGCACCTGCGTTTTTAAATTAGGGCCTTAAGTACATGTTTGTGTATGATAACAGTTTCTAGGAGTGGCCTCATTAAAAATGTACTTTATGATCATGATGATGTGATCATTTGAGGCAAAAAGCCAGATTTTGTTTCTTCTGTTAAATGGATTGGGTAGTGAGCACTGTTGCCTTTTTTAGCTTGGGCAAAGGAATGTCTCCTGGAGTTTCTTTATTCACCCTGAAGTAGATGTCAATAGAGCGTCTCGTTGTTTCCATCTCTCTTGACCAGTACTTAAAGAGAAATCTATACCTGAAGACAGGAGATCTCCTAATTTCTTATCTAGTTTATGACCAAGGGGGAAGTAGTGCCCTTTCAGAATTAGTGGGAGCTCTGCAATGAGACTGAATTTGAAAAGTCATTCCATCACAGACACTTTGACGTGGATGTTTTCTTCTTCTTGTCTTAATTTCTTACTGCGCTTGTGTGAGAAATACTAGGATTTAAGAAAGGGAAAGAGAAGATATCTATACCCAGTCTGCAGGAAAATAAAACATGATAATGTAGACAGACTGAGTGATCAGAGGACTCTGACACAGAAGAAATGGAAGATAAGGCTGGGGGTTTGTTTCAGTGTTGCAATTGCAGAAGGAGGTTTTGAGGTTTCATTGCTTTGTTTTACTGACATCATTAATGCTCTCATCTGAATAATGAAGTAAATTGTCCAATAATAGGAGTGTTTGTGTGTGGGCAGAGCTCAAATCTTCAATGATCTTCTGATGTCTTCTGATGCTCTGTTGAGTAAAATTTTGTGCAAACCTGCTAACAAGACAGTGATCATTTATTTATGGTGTGTTTGGGAATTTAGCCATGTAATTCAAAAACTTTACAGTGATTTCTTTAAAAGTTTTAATTTTAGTTGTACAAAACTTCTGTGTTGATATAAGTTTCAAAGCTCAACAAAAGGAAAAGAAAACATATTTAGAACTTTAAGCAATGCAAAATCTTGAGAAGAGATGATAAACAAGAAGTGGGTAGAAAAGTCGTGATTATACACAGGAATCAGCCATTTAGGCAGCACAATTGAATGACATTTTCCTTTCTGACTGCTTTGAGAAAGCCAACAAAATTGACTGAATCCAGGTGAGTTTATTGAAGTGGTTGATGGGTGATGTATAATACAGCAAATCAATGTTACTGTGAACTTAGGCAAAGGATAATAGTCACACTAGAAGCAAATTTAGCTAAACTGGGTGTATATATTAATGCCATACTTTATAACTGGTGTAAGCTTCAAGTTGCACTTGCAAGCCTTGTTCTTACAAGCTAAACTGAGAACGACTCTCCTTTAACGGACTAATACTTCACTTGTGAGATCTTGTACTACCTAAACTAAGTATTAAAGTCCTCTCTGAAGTTAATAGGTGACAAGAAAAGGCAACGGTAGCAACTGCATTCAGCCCGCTCAGGAAACTGAACATTTGTAGTAGTTTTTTCTCAGGAAAAGCACTTGCACATTATTGTGGAATACAATTACTAACTTTTGGTTTTGGTTTTGCAGTTTAAAAAAATCAACCAACCAACCAAAAAAAAACTTTCACCAGCAAAAAGAATCAAAGAAACCACAACTTTTTACAAAAAGAGGAAATAACTTCTTTGAGATGGTTCAACATGATTATAGCATGGGTTTTGTGTCACTTATGTTCGCTTTAAAGCCATGATGATAACATGTTGGGGTTAAAGTCTGTCTGTAGTAGGCTACAGGCCTTTGGTTTTTCTTTTTTTGTTTAGGTACTGCCTAGCTTAAGAACATAATAAAGACACGAATTGTGTGCATAAACACCGTGTCAGAGTCAAAAAAGTAGAGCATGGGAAAGATACAGTACCAAAAAATTTTGCTGTGATATGTTGAATTTCAGCTGAAGGCTTCCCAGAACACCTCCAGTGGTAGGTGAGCAAGCTGGTTTTCAGCCATGTGATTGAATAGGTAGAGATAATAGGCCAGGGGATCCCATGCTTAAAAGGCATTCTGTCTTCTTAAAGTTGTGTCTGTTTTAATTTTTCTCTCTGTTTTGATCACCAGCTGAGCAGTTTTGATGGTAAGAGCCTAATGGTGCTTGGGAAAAGCCTAGGAAAAATGCCTAGAAAGGGCATGCTTATAAATTGTATCCATGCTGCAGTCAGGATACCTACTGACTTGTCTTATTCAAGGAATCTTTAAATTTCCTTAAAACCAGGGTAACTGACGATGGTGTGGAGTTGAGTCTAGCCTGAAAGGCCTGCCTATGGGATAGGGAAGCTGTTTAGGGAGTTAGCTCTCCTAGAGCACTACTTTGCTGTGCCTAGGTAGCTGGTACACATTGCTGCTAAGCTGACCTTGGTTTGTTGCAGTGACATATTTGCCTGCAGAAGAGGCTGCCTTTGGTTGTGCTGGGCCTTTCTGGTGGTTCAGTGCTGGTGGCACATGTGTCAGTCTATGGCTGAGCTGGGTGAGTGCCCACCTTTTCTTCTTATTTGTAGACCTATACCAGCTTTTTCTCTGTGAGAAATTCCTTTAAAAACAAAACACTGATGTTCCAATTACACTTTTTGAAGCTGTGTTCTATCCTCTACTGGGATGATTTTTAGGGTGTGTACAGGAGTGATCACTTGAGATTGAAGCCTGGCTTGCAGGAATTGGGACTTTCAGCTCCTGAAGTTGGGGATTTTGCCACCAGCTCCCAGGGACTGCTCAGCCCAACCGACCAACGCTGCTGCTCCTTATGGTGCTCCAGGAGCTCCTCATGCCTTGTATAACGCACCAAAGAGCTCTGGAGAGTGGGTTGACTTGGTCAGCAGAAGAGATTAAGCCGTTCCAGAATGGGCCAGGGAAAGGGTTGTCTGAGACGAACCAAAGGCTTGGCTGCCTGCAGAATGGGGAGAGAGTTGCCTGCAAACCTACTATCTAAATAGAGCAAAGGCTATTCTCAGGTTTACTTTCTTTTTTGGCAGACTGTACTGTACCTCCATAGTGAAAATTAAGATAGTCCACAAATTGAAGAGCTTGCAAATCATTATTCTGGATAAAATGACAAAGCCCAGAAGGATCTAGTTTACTTGACACTTTTGTAGCTTGCTCTGACAAGCTGACTCAGTTGTGAGTTCACAGTAGTGAAGTAACCTTTTAAAAGCTCTATTCCTCTCTGTAAGATTCTTGTTCTGAATGGCTAAGCAGCATTAAGCATATGGATCAGTGCTTACAAAACCAAAATTCTCAAACAAATTGTTCTGAGAAACAATTTGATTTAGAAGACGTTTGCATCAGAATCTTGTGGAGGGTTTTTGGGGAAGCAAGATTTTTTTTTTTTAAATTTTCAGAGACTTAGGCAGCTTACAAACCACTGACATTTTCTGTATATCTGGAAGCTGTCTACTGAGTCTGGAGTACAAGTGTAACAGTTGTTATACTTAACTCCTAAGTTTGAAGATCAGAATTATTTGTTGGGTTTTCATTCAGTGGCTTGTTATTTCCTTTTTTTTTTTTTGAGCCTGGTTTCTGACATTTGTTTTTGGAAGTTTGTTTTCCATTTGGCTGTTAGAAATTGATGTTCTCAGATAAATGGGGCTATTTTGTTACTATGTGCATTTTGTCAAGTTAATATACTGTATGAGAAGCTGTACAAGTAACACATAGGCACTATTTGTGTGATACATTTAAGAATCCTCACAAAACCAGAAATTATGAAAATGGCTTTTATACTGGATAGGAGCATATTAATTTTTAATAATGAACAACATTAGATAATTGACATCATATGACTTAAAAATCAGCACAGAGAATAATAGCCCTCCATCAATGGTTACATAGTGGGTTTTGCCCTGCATATGCAGCTTGAATTCCTCAGGCAGACAAGACAGTGTGCATTTTATGAGTAGGCTGAAACTGCCAAGTATTTTTTTTGTGGCATGTTGGAGGCAAAATTGCTTGTCTGGAATGTGGCAATTCCTGAATTTCTGTCTAGGGGGAAGCCAGATTCAATCAGCTGTGTCACTGCCCAAAGCTGTCCTGGCCTCTGGGTTTCCTGCCTGTTAGATATGGAGCAGGAGGCGGGGGTTGGGGGCGGGAATTCCAGTTGAGATTTGTCGTCTGGTACAGAATTTCCTAAGAAAGAATCTATGCAGCTTCATGCACCTGCATGACAAGGGAGTAGGGACACTGTTCACGCCTCAGTTATTTAGTTGCCCTGACTGTAAGAGTTTAAATGTGTGACAGAGAAGCTTTCATGTGTTTTCCCCAGGAGACGGTGGTTACTCATCAGCTAAACTGGTGGATGGATGGTCGGCACTCAGTAAGCCAACAGAGGATGCCCCAGCCATTTTCAGCTCCCACCACTTGAATAATAAAGTATGGGAGCTATGGGAAAGCTCCATACTGGAAGGGACCTCCCTTTCACTTCCCATTGCACGTGGGGATAGCAGTGGACGTTTCAGCCCTGCTTTCTTGTGCAGGGACAGGAGAGTTATTTGCTCTCTTTTTACCATTTCTGAAAGATGTTTTAAACTCTGAAAGAAAAGATTTCTTTAGCAGAGGAAAAATGTGAAACACTAGAAATAAAATAGCTGTAAAAGAAATCTTCTTATAAAAAGTAAAACAGTATAACAAAATAGCTGAGTTTGGGGGCTGGGAATATAGTGGTGGTTTTTAAGGATTTTAAATGGCCAAGTAGCTGGTTCCAGCACTCATGCACCATTCCTCTCTTGAAAGATCGATGGTCTTAAGATATCAAAATATTTGAAGATGAAGACTTGCAGTGTAGCTCAAGTGATTAGGGTTGGAGAAGTTGTCACAGCTGTGTTAGTTCCAGCGGGTACTTTGTGTTTTACAGATGATAGAGATGGAAAAAAGGTTCTGTGGGGAAGCGAGAGGAAGAAAAGGAAATCAGAGTGCACCTGAGGACAGCAATGAGGCGCCTGCAGTAGTGTAGAGGAGCAGAGCTTGAGTGAACCCCTCTGGACCTAATGAGGAAGAGTGTTTTGTCTCACACCTGTTTCTTGGGAAAGAGCTGCCTAAGCTTGAAGGTTTTTATAACTCTCCACCCATTGGTTTGGGTTTGTGTTTCAATTTGTATATACCATGGAGAGCACACAAAAGACTTAATTCTATAGATTTATTAAGCTGACATCTTTCTCTGGCCCTTAGCTCCTGGGATGGTCCAAGGTCAATGTTTTTGAAATGGTGATTTATGGCAATCGCTATTGAGGAAAATTTTTTAATGGGTTATTTATTTTAATATTAAGTGGAGGTAATTGCATTGCACTTTGCTAATGGAATGTTTAATCTTTAATCATTTAATTGTTGGTAGCTAAAAGCAAATACGATGGTTGTAGAAGAGTTTCTTATGAAGTGCTTGTAATTTGTGGATCAAATTACATTTCCTCTGCACCTGAAGGTTTTGCTTCCTGGTCTTTAAAGTTCCTCATTGTGGTTGCTGTGACACACTTAGAGAGCAATCCCATCAACAAGGATCACTGCAAAATGTTTAATCTGGCATTTCTAAGTGATGAAATTAAAGAAGATAAGAATAAAAGCACTGCAATAGCAAAATCTATTTCCAGCTACTTCTGCATAGAAACAGCATCATATGCAGCACGCCAAAATGCTTCCAGTCGTAACTGCTGTCCATAAACACAGAAAGAAGCTCTGTGTAGGAAGAGAGAAGGTGTATAGGTGTTCCTTATTATTAACACCATAGATAGGTAATTGGAGGGCTTTTTTAAACGTTGCCTGTGTGCTCTTTTTATGACGGAGGGAAGAAGCACAAGAGCGTAAAAAATTTTTGCTCAGAAAATGGTGGAGCCCAGGGCCTTTTGAAGTGAACGGAATGTTCTCAGCCGCTAATTTAACCAAGTATCGAGGGGCTAGAACATTGTAAAAGCCTGGCACATGGGGAAGGTATCCTGCTGAGGCACTTTGTAACCTGAATTGTGACAGTGAATCTGTGTAATGGCAGTATACAGATAAGAGTGAAAGTGGGAAAAAAATTTGAAATAAAGATGTATTCACACTAATGTGCTAGTGACCTATTTATGTGTAACGTAGGTACAGAGAAGGAAAACTGCCTTTGGGGTGATACGCCTCATTGATGAGTTACAAGTGAAGGTATGTGGTTGAATGTGCACCCTTCCCACTCCCCTCCTCTGTCCTGACTGGGGTCAGCCCAGGCTGGGTCCAGTGCTGTGGAGAGGGCTTTGTATTGTTAAAGTGCTGCTGCTTTCTGTTTCCTATTTTTGTGACTGAGAGCAGGCTTAAATAATGCAGTAGGTGGGTCTTCTGGTATTTAGTGCTCTACTTTTAGTGTTTTTTGTTTTTGGGAATTGTGTGGTTGTGAGCAGAATGACAAGGAAGTTTTTCAGTCTGCAGGGGATTGTGTTGGCTTTAGTGCACTGTATTGGACATCTCTCACAATGTCATGAAACTGTTCCGTGGCTGACTGGTTGGAAGAGCAAGGGAGCCCTGTGCACATGTGCAATAGATGTCTGCCCTTCCACAAGCAGCTCTGGTCAATGGAAATGACAGGATAAGATACAAAACTTTTGAGTGTAAAGTCCCAGCCTGCACCACTGGGGATCATGTCACAATCTACTTCAACTGACAGGGGTTGGCAGTGGGGGTGTCCATGGCTCCTGTTGCTGTCATTGGTAATATCTCACCAAAGGTGAACTTCTGTCTCAGTTTCTTCTGAAATCCCACCTTTACTGGAGTAGCTGGGTCGTTTGCTCATTGCAGACAGGACTATGTTTCTTTGTGCTTCAGGTGTTAAAGAAGCACAGTTTGATTCATGTGTCTTTTGCAAACAGTTTGCAGGGCTAGAACACTGCTTGTAGGTGGTAGTGGTAGTGTTGTGAGAGCTGCTGGAGGAGCTAATGAACAAATTTGGTTTAGTCTGGAAATGCTGTCTTAATTTGCTGATAAACCTCCAAGCTATGTTGTTTCTTCTCATGCTCTGAGTAAAAGAGTCCTTTTACTCAAAGCTTCTCTTTCAAGCTTTGCCACTTCATTTTGCCTTGTTGTTTCAGGCAAATCTCTGCATGTCCATGCCTTGATTTTCATCAATTCTAAAATGCGGATAGTTTTCTCTTAACTGTCTTCTAGGCAGGGCTTGTTCATTGTTGCCTCTGAAGTAGAAATTGCTCTGCAGATTTGAACCGTTCTCCAATAGCTAAAAAAGCATTTCTGCTAAAAGGTTCTTGTAACTTTGAAAAGGAAATTTGTGTGAAGTACTCCATTGTGCCATCTTGTGGTGTCCCCTGTCTTGTTTGGTACATTAATATAAAGGTGCTTCTTTTCTCTTTAAACACAATGGATTTATTGCCAGCTGTTTTGATATCTGAGCACGCATTTTTTATTTAAAAAAATAAATAAAATTTTCAACTAAAACCTATTCCCTATACTATCCTTTGCCATCCAGAAAATACAGAAATTGGTGACCCATAACAGATCAGGATTGAGTTTTTAATGCAGTGTGATGGAAAGAAGGACCAGGGAAAAGCTGTGCTCTGCACAGCATGCCAGTGGCAGGCAGGCTTGCTCTCTGTCCATGGCTCCACTAAGGGGACCGTGCCGGGGGACCAGGAGGAATTGGTTGACTTCAAGAATGATAAGAGAGAAAAATGCAACAGAGCAGCCCTTCATGGGGATGGCTGGAGGTAGTTACTTGAGTTGTAGAGCTTACACAGGAGAGAATTGTACTGATGCAAATAACAGCTCCCCTTACTGCTGCTGCTGGTCTGCTCTAGCATGTGTTTTGGTCATTTGCTGGCCGCACAGGCACCAACCACTTAGGCAAGCCTGGGAATGTGTTCAGCTTGGCTCAGGGAGGGAGAAATTCTTTTTTTGTGTGTGAACTAACCCTTTCCAAAGGGATCTTCTCCAGCTCCAAAGGCTGTTTAAGTATTGGTGGATAAATATGTAGACATTTGGAACATGAGTGAAATAAGGTTTGTCAAGGAGTTTATCATAGATTACACTTTAAAAGTAACTGAGACCAAATGGTCAGAGACAAATCCAACCTCAGACAACTGAGAGGGCTGTGTGGGTAAAGGGTGTGGTGATGCTGCAAGCCCTCAGGTTGGGGTTGAACTGGGCTGCTTTGCTGGTGTCAGCAGCCTGCAGAGAAACCCACCATATGCCAAGTGATGCCACCAGTTCAGATGATGCAGTGTACGTGTTTTTGTTGTGCCTGAGCTAATCAGCCCTCCAAAAAGCCCATCAGGATTTCAGCTACCTTCTTTGTGTAGGGAGGCTCAGTGCTTTTAGCAGGAACTGCCTCACTCAAAACCAGCTCTAATATCTCTAACATGTTGCAGAAAGGGGCCTTTTATCTAATCGAACTCCAGTTGCTTTAGGATGAAGCATTTACATCAGGCATGCAACCCAGGAAATGAATGGTCGATCCTGTAGGGACTAGAGAGACTGAATGCTCTAACATGTATTGATTCATCCATATTTTAACAAAACAAAAACTGTATTAGTAGTGCTGCTTTACTTCACATTATTGTGTGTACATTAGATATTGAATCAGCAGTAGCAATGGAAAGCTTATGATAGAAATCATAAAGCAACTAATAAGGGTAGAAACTTAAAAATGATGATGTTTTGGATAATAATGGTAATGAGTAATGATAAAAATAGGGATACTATAACTAAGAGGTATATACAGAAAAGCAGCTGTCTTCTGGTTTCAAGGCATTCTCAAAATGATGGCTATCTAAATCAGAAAATTTGTTGCAAATGCTTCCTTCCTCAAGTAAATTATAAAGGCAGAGACTGAATCCATTTTTAGGCTGACAAAATGGCAGATGCTGGGGGCAAAAGAAACTACAGTGGAAGGAAAGGCACAGAGAGTGTATTTTAAGAAGTAAAATTGAAGCAGTTGATGAAAAAAAGGACAGAAGCCCATGAACTGCTGAGGTGGTTCCATTTTATTTCATGTTTAGTCACGAAGCCATGTATGCTCACCATGTTTTCCAGAGGTCTTTATTCCTGGGCATTTTAAAAAGGGTAGTAGTGTTTTTTAAAAGATTTTTGTTTGCTTATGAATTTGAAACTGCTTTAAATATAGATAAGATGGCTTGAGTTGCTGCAGTCTGTCTGGCAAAATAGATGCAATTAGCACAGAGCTGTGTTACTCTAATGATCTGCCAGGTAGGGTGGCTGGGTCAACCCAGTGGAGCTCTGTTAATTTAACTTACAGTGCTAAAATGGATAATAAAGCTAGGATTTGACAATAAATCACAAATGCATCTGTATGTTAATGTTTTAGTGATATACTCACTGAGGATCAGTGTTCAAATTAGTTTTATTTACTGAAACAGATTATTCATTCTCACAAACTGAAGATGACCTTGTAGGTCATGAGTCTCTGGAGAAATAATTTGCAGGGTAGGTTTTTGGTAAATGTTTCCAGATTTTGACTGGTTACATGTACACTCTGAGCAGAGTAGGGAGCGTTACGGAATTTGGAATGATAAAAACATTAAGAAATCATCAACTCGGGTATATGTGTGTGAGTTGGAGTCATTTAAAATTCAAATCATAATCCTATTTTATGCTTAAAAAAGGCAGAGTAGGAAGACAGACTGAAGCTGCTGTTAACTAAATATAATTCTCTTTTATCGTCCCTTCCATGGAGCAACAGCCGGATTATGTACCCTGTATAAAATTTGCCTGGATGTGCCTGTTGCCCTCACATCAGTCACTTGCAAACCTTTTGGCTTACAGGGGTGTTAAAACATGAAGCAACTCCTGAGTGTCTTTCTTTACCCTCCATGTGTTTATCTTGTGGTGGAATCTTTTAATCTTTCAGTACCACCTGGGGAGCCATTCTGCTGTGCCTTTTGCAACCGGACGTGTCTATCTCGCATTGGCCTTTTTAGCCATCAGCGCGCTTGTAGCAAGCGTGGGTAGAGTCCTTCACAAATCTTCGTTCGCGAAGCCTAGCCATGATGATGATGATGATGATGATTAATGATTGAATACTACTTGTGACCAAACAAAATGGTTATGGAGGAGCGGGGCTGTGGCGCGTTGTGTGGAACAAGTGAGATCATTTTCTTATCGGATGATAAGGTGAATTGTACACTGTGCCCAGCTGACCTTCCTGATAGGTTGTGAGCAAGGGAGTGCTTTGTTCAGAGTTGATCCCGGAATTAGGGGGTCTGCTCCTCTGAGTCTCTGGTTTTCCAAGTGCCTTGGATCATGACACTTCTGTACTCAAGGTTCCCCCAGTGCAAAATGAATATAAGAGTGACAAAACCTTCTCAGTAGAGATGCTTGAGGATTGCTACAGACTAATAGTGGCTGCTTCTGCTTTTAGTTTCTTTGTATGTAGAAATTAAAAATTCCAGGAAATCTTCTGAAAATCCTAGATAATTGTGCAATTAAGTGCACACTCATTATTCATGTCAGATGAATGCACAGAGACCTGGGTCTTCCTTCACAAAAATAGCTCGCTTCTTAAAAGGGGACTTGAGCTGACAAGTCTGAAAGGACCTCTGGTGCCTCTGCCTTTGGCGACAGCATCGTATTTCGCCAGGGAAGGCATAGAGCGATACGTTGTTTTAGGTAGTCTGTAGTACATGTTCTGTTGCCCTTGCAGTTAGTAACATCCGTGCAGAATCCTATTGACAGACACATGGGTGAGCCGGTATCTTAATGGCCATTATTTGTTTATGCACTGCAGCCTTATCGAGGAGAAGGAGGTCGCTGAAAACCGTTCGTGTTTCACAGCTTATTCAGCAAGTCTCAAGCTGAACTGGGGTACAGGCTACTGTGTGTCTAAACGTGAACAAAAATGGTGATGTTAAAATGCAGATGTTGCATAACATTTTGAAAAAATAGGAAAAAAAATCAGAAAGCGGTAAACTAAAGCTGATCCTCTCAAGGGTCATGATGCATACTCATGGATTTTAGGAGCTAAAATTGTGATAAATGCAAAGCCTCCTCTTAGGCAATTCTGCCATTGTAAAAAAACCCACCATAATAAATAAATAAATAATAATAAAAAAATCTAGTCCTGCTGTTGTCAAGATGGGGTATTAACTTTTCAGTAATAATTGACCTTGTCTTCAATTGATTTTGTGTGAAAAATCAAACTCCTACTTGTTTGTGACAGTCTCAACTGTGAAAACTGTAGAAACCTTGGTGTTATTGGATTAGAGGGCTCAGGCTTTTTTTGGTACCATTTTATTGCTCAAGATTAGCTCTTTACCTGCTGAGTGGGGAGCATCATCTTACAGCAGTCCTCTCCTTTGTATATAAACGCATCTTAAGGTAAGTGGGTATTTCAGCTTTGTTGGTTTTAGAAGGATCACTTTGGGATCATTAGTACATCTACCACAAGAATATACGCTGACATGTGCTCTGTTGGAACATGCTTTTCCAACATAATTCTGTTAGAGCCTTCTGGTTACCTGGTTTGCATTTAACTTTGTTATTTGGACTGCTCATGTGTACTGTAATCATGTTAAATCGACCCTGTCAATGCTCATAAAGTAGCTTGAACCCATATATGCAAGCAAGTATTTTATAACAAGACTTGTGACATGATTTTCCTGCACCCAGCTGTCCCACTCTGGTGGCATACACACGAGCACTGATTTCTCTAATGTTGAAGACCACTACCTAGAAGGTAAATATGGAAAGCAGTTCTTCAAAAGGTGTCCTTTTCCCCGACTGTCTCACTTGTGCACCTGAGATGTGATGACCAGAAGCAGATCAGGAGAAGCTGTTTGCAACTGCTCCGCCTGCTGCCCTGGAGCGATTTTTTGGTGGTACAAGTGCAGGGAGGGTGCCTGATCACCTACCCCTCTTCAGAGCTGAGCAGCCAGCTTGTCTGTGAGTGAGTTTGTGAGTGAGAGGGGCACTCTTACTGATAGTGAAGCTATATTGTGAGCACATAGGGGTGTGATCTTCCCCAGAGAGTCCCAGGAGAGTGGCATGTACCAGCTGTGAGTGGCTATCCTGAGGAAGTGGATGGGGAAAGATCAAATTTTTATTACTGTGAGAGAGCTGCTGTCAGGCTCAACTGTGGCTGAGCAGTGAAAAAATCCCTCAGGTAGGCCCTTCCCCTTCTCTTTGTGCAGGATTGTTGCAGACGTACTTGGGATAGGTGCAGCTAGGAGGAGAGCAGAAGAGATTCTTTCTCCCTCGCATGTGAGCAAGGAGATGAAGCAGGTCTGTCTTGACAGGGCCTGGACATGCCAGACAGCATAAGGGACCTTCAGTGTAGGGCTTAGCCTTACAGTGGGCATTGGTTGTTTTACAGTGGTTTGGCTCTACATCAGTGGTAACCAGAGCTCCAGGTCTACTCACATCAACCCTGAAACAATCTGCTAATATCAGGCACTGGTACAGAACTTGTGCTTTTAGGTTTTAGCAAGATGTGATTCAGCTGAGATACTAAAGCTGAAATCCAACTTCTGAAGTGTTTGAATAGTGTTCAGAGCTAGGTGCTGGGTTGTCTTCTCAGGCTGGTTCTCCCTCTCTGAGCGAGGAACATGTTTTTTGTCAACCTGATCACCTGATGATGGATACCTACTGAGCAGAGCTGAGTTCAGGAGGTCCTAGCTGTGTGAAAAGCTCTGCACATGCTGTGGGATTTTGATGCAGTGTTCAAATCGAGTTTGTTTCCTTTTTTTTTTTTTTTTTTT